>JAQFYG010005003.1:0-10371 GCA_034694325.1 Entomobrya corticalis
TTAAATAAGAACTTGGGTAAAAAATTGGCTGTTTTTTTGGACGTTGGATGTTAGATTTTGGGTGAAAGTTGGTTCCTCATTTTATTACTGCTTACTACACACAATGGAAAATAAACAGCATGTTACAGTTTTTGGTGGTAAATATCGGTTATGGTTGTTTGCAGGGATGATAGGATAGAGAGAAAGGAGATGGGATTTTTTGGAAATAAATACATTTTTGAAGAAAGTAAAAGAGAAAGTGATCTGATCTGACAAGACTTTGTACTCTGCTGTAATAAAATAAGAAGAAGGGAGGGAGGATGAAGATGACGATGAGGAGAAAGCGTATTGTCTGATGGCATGTTGTATAGTGTAATATATTGTTTGAAAAGGAGGAAGATCGGTTAATTGGAGAGCAACGAGATGAGTGTGTGATGGGTATTGATTTTTCTTGGGGACTGGAGAAAGTGGGAGGAGGTAAATGCTGTAAGAAGAATATAAAATTACATTAGATATTTTTGTGGTGAAAGCGGTGAAACTGTTGTCTGTTTGAGATTGACGGGAAAATATATAAGAACGGGCGGGTATATAATTTTCACTTGTAAAACTTTCTCTTTATTTTTTAGAAAATAAAATAAAATTCTTTGCACGATCCAGCTGAGGGAAAAGTCGAAGAAAGCAGAAGAAAAATTTATTATATATATTATATATCTATTTCTACAACTATTTTTGGTTTTACCATAGAGATTAAATAATATGTGTATGCCCCAAATGTAGAGCGAAATGATGGTGAAACATTGCGAAATGGGTAGACAGATAACAAGAAAGAAAGTATATATTTTTCCTTTGATGAGTTTTCCTGATGATGATGTGTTATGTTATTTGTATTTGGTGGACGTGGACTTAGAAAGCCCAGACAGTGTTGAATTCTGAACTCGTTTTCTGGCATATATAGATAGATAGATTGAGACATAAACCTTTATTTTCTCTTGCTTTCTCCATCTGCTTTCTTCATTGTTGACTCGACGGAAATGATAATTAGCTTATTTATCTCGTCTCGTGTTACAGTTACCTTGTCCTCTTTAATCATCATTCTCATCGTCAAATCGACTATACTTTCCCCCTTGATGACTTATAGCTATTTAACGTCATCTTGTCATTCCTAATTCTGTTTTCACCACAAGAATACAATAAGCAATATATATTTTTAAACAAGATAAATATCATATAAACTCCCTCTGAGAGAAAAGAGAGCTTCCATAGTATACTTTCTTCCTATAACTTTCTCTTTGAATTTTTTGTAACATCGTCATTCCGTGTCCCTGTTTATCTTGTTGTTCTTGATCTCGTGATGCTCGTATAGAATTTATTATATCTTTTGGTAATTATTTGAAGTAGTTTTTTTTGGTTGTAAATTAGCTTAGAGGGGAAAATGTACGAAGAGAAAAGGAAGTGAAAGTAAAGGACACGAATATTAATAGGAAGCTTTTCTCAATTTTGCTGGCTCATCAAAAAAATACAGAGAGACTCAAACATCACGGGAGTTTGATCATGAGAATGGAAGCAGAGAAAGTAAAAGATCTATCAATCCTTCTATCCTCCATTTTTTTGCATTCCCACCTGCCCTATTTGGTGTCCATATAACGTTTTTTGTGGCCATAGAATTTTGCAAGTTTACTTGATACAAAAACCTTGTACTGTCGACCAAAAAAACATATTTGTCCTAGGTGAAAGCAAAGAGAAAGCATTAGATATACACTCACGCATTTTAGGTTTTGTAATGTGACAGGTAAAAAAGCAAACAGTTGCATTGGATATACAAATGTAATCCATTAACCCTTTTTTCCATATAAAATTTATTTATTTTCCAAACCTTTTTAGTATATTAACGTGACACATGCTTTTTTCTTTAGCTTCCGGTGAGAGTGGCTACGGTTATTTATTTTACTTTCCATATTACCCGCGCAAAAAATATATAACGTGATGGATTATGAAGAAATTCTAGACAAACTGAATATAAATTGCGATTTGTCAAGGTTAATTAATTAATGGAGAAAAACTAAATGGAACATATACACATAATCAACATTAGATGTAATCATTTAACAAACAACAGGTAGTTAACTTAAGATAATTGGCATGTTCTCTTTTTCCTTATCTGGCTGGAAACTAAACAGAAATTGCTTTTTATTATTATTCCTTGTTAACCAAAAAAATACTTGTGAAAGTCAAGTGAAAGCTTAACCTATTTAACGAGAGTGTAAACGAAAAAAAAACTGTCCAGCAAGAGGGGAAAATGTATCAAGAAAATGTGATAAAAATATAATATACAATCCCTTTCCCCTTGTTTTTATATTTCAAGTTTGAATAGTAGAGAAAGCGGAAAAAAGAGAAAGCAGGAGATGCCGTGCGGTAGTGGCGTGGTGGTGTTGAGCTGATTTCCAATCCGTTGGGAATTGAAAATAGGATTAAAAACGCGGAAAAAAGGGTTCTATAAAAAATAAAGCTGGTTGTCGGCAATATATATATTTATATAATATGTAATAATAGTAAATACTAAAAAGATGTAGAGTAGGCTCAAAAAAGTAAAGATGATTTTTATTTTACTTTAGCTTCCTGGAAATGTCTTTATATTTGGGTAAGAAGGCCACGAGGGTAAATAAAGAGAAATGAAATAAGAAGCAGGATGAATAAGCCGTTTTTGTTCCCATTTAATTAATTCTATAATACCCTTGTTGAAAAGTATAATGAAAACGATGAAGGAAACAAAGTAAACAAGTAAAAAGTGAAAGTAAATAGAAGAAAGTAGAGAAAAAAGTATATTCTCTTGTTTTTTACCTGGTCAACAAACGTCCCAGTCCTGTTGTTGTAGAAAATGAAAACCTTTTTTTGTAAAGAATATCCAGCAACTTATGAATGATTATTTTGTTTTTTTAATTTTCACTCCATTACTTTACACATATTATTTTTAACTTTCACCAGAACAAAATATATATAATTAGAAAAGAAAGTCCAAAAGATTTATTTAACGTTTACTTTTTGAAACAACAGGTATTTAAACAAAAGTATCTTCACTAATTTGAATTAAGTGTTATTTACTGAAAACTTGAGTTTATTGTTGTAAAAGTACGTGGAGAAAGTCGACAAGATAATAAATATTTATTATGGACTTTCCTATTTTTTCAAAATAAGTAGAAAACACAAAACAAACAAGTTTTTTTTTCAAAAGGGAAACTGTATTTTTTCTGCTTTCACTTCTTGAAAATTAGCTTAAAAGACTGTGATGTTGATGAAGTTTGAAGAAGAAGAAGACAACGTTTTTATTTTGCACACTCTACAAGTATTTTTTGTTTGGGCTTTCTTTATTTTCCCAACATAAAAAACACTCGTTGCTTTCTTTTTATATTTGTTTCTGTTTTCACAAGTGAAAGGGTTGAGAAGCTGAGAAAATAGACCAGAGAGCAAAAAAACTAGTAGTAGCCATGGAAGGCTAACTACTACTCAGACAAATCTGAGAGAGGAACCAACTTTGCACGCCTTCTATATCCCAAACTTTCTTTCTGTATTTCACTGCTTTCTCTTTTCTATCTTTCTATCTATCTCTGGGAGAAAACAACATTGTGTGCAGTAGTCTGTTTGGAGGAAAAAAATGAGGAGTTGCGAGCAAAGGTGGAATGGGAACGACAACAAAACTCCGCGTTGCTGTTGTAATATCCGTTGCAGTAGTTTACTTTCTCTCCTGTTTTCTCTCACTTTCTCCTTATATTATTTTCTAGTATAAAATGAGAAAATGAAGAAAAGATAAGCAGACAGTTTAAATTTGTATACGAATATATGAGTGTTTTTGTCACTGAGACACACTCTTGCACTAACTGTGTGTGTGGCTTTCTCTGCGCTCACCAGCTTTCTCTGGGTATCTATGCGAGACTGAGACTCTGGAATAAAATGTTTTTTGTGTATAAAGCCTTCCCAAAAAAACTTTTTCGCTTGCCGTTTTCTGTTCTAGAGCAAAAAAAGAAAGCTCTGTGTGTTTTTATGTGTGCACTGTGGATTTTGCATGTGTGCGTGAACACGAAAAAAGCAAGTGAAAGCATATTGTAGAGGTATGCTCATATATATCCCTCTATGTGGCTATTTCACTGCCAAAGTACAAAAAAAACTTTCTTTTTTGGTAACAAACTGCTAAAAGAAAGCTAGTGCCCTTTAGAGAAAGTTGCTCTGTTGCTCACTTTTACTTTACACGCTACTATTATTATTTTCTTAGTTTTTTTCCTCCTGATTTCCCTCTTTAATTCTTATTCTATTTTTTGTCGACGTCTGGGTCTTCCTAGTATTTTTTTACTCTGGAGGACTTTTTTTGGTGACGGAGAAAGTTCTTCGAAAGAGAAAGTTTTTTGGCAAGTGTTTTTTCTTCCTTTGCAAAATATTTCTTGAGTTTAAGATTTAGAAAAGAAATTCTTTGGGGCAATCTAAAAAAGTGTATCTATTCCGAAGAAAGTTTATATTCTATAAGTATGATCATAATACTGGAAAAAGGAGAAAGCAAATAGCAATACATATTTTTAACGATAACCTCCATTTTTCACATTGCCACCGTTAGCCGCCGTTATACCACTACTTTCACCGTTACATATTTTTACTACAACACTTTCTCTTCTTCGCTTTCTCCAGAATAACTTTCACTCATCATCATGCTGATGATAATATGATGGCATGCATTTCATGATGCCATGAAAAATAGATAGTTACTTTTTTTTATTTCGAGCTCACGTACTTTTTACGCTTCGCTTTTTTACGTAATACACGTAAGTACGTACGTGCAAAAACTTTTCAGAGAATATATGCATCTGTTATCACATTTGGAGGGCATATACCCTCCAACCTCCATTCCTCCTCTAAAACATCATCCTCATCTTATTTTCGCACGGGACGTGTCCACACACGCTCAATCCCATCAACAGCGTCATTTTTTTACTTCGACTTACAACATGGTCTCTCTACAACAGGCAGTCAGTCAGTCAACGACACAATTTATTTTTTTCTTGATCATCATCCCATCACCCATGAAAAATATCCTTGCAAAAATAAACTTGCAATCATCTTTATTATTCCATTCTTCGGAGATCTTCTATAGACACGACGCATCATAATATTCAGCTCATCTTTCCTCCTTTCTATTCATTTCTCTCTTGAAAGATAAAATACATAAAAGTGACAATGACAATCTATATTGCCCTATATTACATCATGTTTGTTAGAGATCAACTTTTTTATGATCATATTTTAAGTATGGATGCTAGTTGGTTTAAAAATGTTGTTTGTCATTGTGACTTAGTTTCAAATTCAAATGTTTCAACATTTCTTTGCATGTTATATTGTTACAGAAAGAAAGAAACTGTTACAGGACACATCTAACTCTAAGATCATGATCATCATCGTCATCATCATTGCCATCATCTTCATAAAAATAAAGTGACGATGAGCTATGTATTGTTGGCCGTTGTTCTTCTCACCACTTTTCTTTCCTTTCCTTCTTTTATTTTAACCTTTTTTACAATTTTTCATATAAAAAAACTGCCCACGTTCAACATTTTTTTTTGCTCCCTTGGAATATTATTATGAAATGTAAGAAGATTGGATGGAGCAGTTTATTTTTTTTGGTGAAAAACAGAATAAAAAAGTTGGTATTAGAAAAAAGGAACCTCTGTGAACTTTTAAGGTACCTTCTTAAATTATAAATTCGTTTTCATTCCTTATTATTTTTTATTCCTGGAGTGCCGTTTATCACGTCCTCCTTATTTTAACATTCTCATGTAGTGTGAGACGCAAGAAGTGGAAGAAAACATGAAAATGAAGATGGAAATAAGAAATCATAACTAAAGGGGGAAAATAGGAGAAAGTTTGCACATTATTTATCTATGTCTCTATATTTTGAATAAAAAATGCCAAGTGCGGGTATTCAAGAGAAAATAAATAGGAGGAGAAGAGGAAAAAGGGAAATGCTGGAGAGAAAGTCGAAAGGTTAGATTTTTTATGACCAGTCTTCTCATCTTTACTTTATGTTTTTTTCTTGTTTATTTTTTTTCATTTTCAAGTCAACCTATTTTTTATTCATATTTACCACCGTTCATGATAGCACGATATAAAGTATCATGTAGTGCAACAACAAAATTATTACTGGTTTCACCAGTTTCTCATGTTATTTTTGATTCAAGTTGCGTGAATATTATTGCAAATTACTTACTTTTTTTCTTATTTTTAGCACTATTTGTGTATTCTACTATGTCTACACGCATGTAATACATTTTTTGTTCAAATTTCTAAGAAAGTGTCAGAAAAATTTATTAAACCTAAACCATTTTCTATTTGCTATTATCACAGTTTTGAAGAAATCTTCCTTCAACTATAGTAATTGTTAATTAATATCAATTACATATCTCCCATATCTCTATATTTTGGGGGCAAAGTGGCACTAAACATTGTGTTCGTATAACGCCATATTAATAACAGCAAGTTTTTATTTTTGCAGAAAAATAGTGTGCAAAACTGTGCTCCCAGGACATTAAAATAATGTAGAAATTTTTCCGGAAGCCCCGTCCTGTTGTAATAGCATTCATAATAATAATAATAAATATAAACAGTTTTTCTCTGCTACTGTTGCAATATTTAGATTACTACCTGTGAAGAAACCTAGCATTTCTTTATTTTCTTTTCTTTCGTGAGAAACTTCATAAGGAACGTAACCTACTTAAAAAAACTAAAGCTGAGCATTATACTAAATATATGCTTTGTTAGCAGTTTTTCAGCCATTTCCTTTAGTTTCTGCTGATTCTCTGCGGTCTGTAATTACATTGCCGATTTCTGATACAGATATGAACGAAAATAACAAAAACATTTTAAAGGTAGTATATATGATATACATACACATTTGTATTGACGTTTGACTTTGGCTTTTTTTAGGAATAAGCTTTTGTGTAATGGCAAGAAAAGAAGAGAAATTTAATGATTTCTCAAAGTAGTAGTTTTTTTTTGTTGAGTGGCTGATTACACTTTCAAACTATGTCATTTTCCTGTCGACAAACTTTCCAGGGAGTTTATTACCTGTGTACTTTGTAAAGTCCGTGAAGGTAAATTACATTGTTTGTTGTTAAATAGAACTCGGCATGAATTTATGTAAAAGTAAAATAAGTAGTTTTAGTTTGGCTTTGCTGCTTTTATACTATAATATGGCTTCATTGATCAGTTTAAAGTTGTTTGTAGAATTTCGAGAAAAATAGTATTAAATGTATATGGATTTTATTATTGAGTTAATGACGTAAATACAAAAGGACTTTGAGGAAATTTTCAAATAAATACATAGAATGTTATGTTAAATGTAGGAATAATGAATGTAGAGATTAATCAAAATCAAAAAAATCGACATGTACAATAATTGATCAATGTTGGTGGGTATAGATGATGATAGCACGTTACTATTAAAGTGAGTAGGTGTATATATGTATCATTCCCTCCCACCCATTCGGTCACTATAAATTCGTAAACATGTCGACTGTAAATGTTCAATTTTACCAAAAAAAAGGCCACACAATTTGTTTTATTCTTAGCTTTAACCTGTTCATAATGCGTACTTTTAATCTTTGTTCCTCCGCTACTCTTGTAGATTCGTTTTTATTCTAACATTTTTTTTGTTCTTTCATGTCTTGCTTCAAGTTATTATTACCAAAGAATGGATTCTATTAAACACTGTTATGGATCATGAGTCTCTACCTATTATTGGCAATCATTTGTATGAAGCTATATTGTGACTATTTATCTCAGAAAAGTTGGAAAAGGTCAACCTACACTGCCTACACACATATCAGATTCATCATGTATGATGGCCAGATTTTTCCGCAAAATTCAATAAAAGCTTCTAATGTTGGTAATTATATGGAATTAAAACATCATGAATGCGAAATAGGTTTCAACTAATAAAAGTATGGTATATGAGCAAACAAGTCTTAATTTAAGTCTTTTAGTTTTTCTAAAACAACGTCAATATTTAATATTTTCCAGTTTTCAATGATGTACAATCAATTTTTTTTCTGCACATCAACATCTATTTTTATTGTTATTACAAAATAGATTGACGAAAATATGGCGATGATACCTGCTTACCAGTTGCGCCATTCTAAATTAACTTTAGTTCGTGTAAATGTCATCGAATGTGTCATCGTCGAAAACTTACGCAAAAAATAATTATGGTAATTTTCAATTGCCTTGTTTCATATGTTTAATGTCACCAATAACTGGTAACAAAAGTTCACAAAATACTGTGTTTCCTAGTAGCGGATAATTAAATATTTAATGTGAAATGATGATGACATAAGAAGACATATTATGCCTTTATTCCATTCTATTAGTATTGACCCTTCCACCTAGATAAATAAACATAATGAAAATATGAAACACTAGCATGCTACTAGAATGATAAGTGCTAATGTTCCCGAAGGCGGTGTTAGGTTTATGTTTAATCCACCTCGATGTATTTTTGGACCTGGTGAATAAATCCATAATAATAATAATATTTTCTATCTGTTGCTCTCAGACTGACAATGAGAAGTATATAAACAAATATTATAGGTTTTGGTGGATACCCAGTAGTATTACAAAAACATGTCGTTTCACATAAAAAACAATCCATTTATTTCGAAGGGAAAGTCAAGTGACTTGATTAAAAGATCCATAATTATTTTTCGGGGAAAGAATGGCTGACATTTATAATTGGTGACATTATTATTAAGTATCCAACAGGTATACTTAAATACACAAAGAGTTTTTTTCATATTTTTCATTAAAAAGGCTTCTTACCTGACGTTTGGTTTGGTTCAATCAAGCTTAAATTTTTTTCTCATACATTTCATGTCAAAAAGAAAGACATTATTTCTAAGAAGAAAATCGATTTTTGTATATAGATTTCAGGATCAGTAGACTTGCCAGCGTAGTAACTATGACACTAATAATCAGACAAAAAAAATGACCAATCGGCTTAATTTTTTAAAATATAAAACTGACTTTTTTATTGAACGTCTCACGAGTCACGACACGAGTCACATGCATGCAACAACCAAACTACACAGAGAAAAATAATAATATGTAATAATAATACTAGTAAAAAACGATCGCATGAGAAAAAGGGATTGCATTTCTGAACTAACTACACACAGCCCAAAAGCGAACTAGCCAGAAAAAAAGAGGGATTATCAAAAGTTTGTTTCTTCATCAAAATAAATTATGACTGACTTGCAAATAGCGAGTCTATTTTTTAGGGCTGACCTCCCTCCTGTCCACTTTATCATCATATTACATGGAAAAGTATATATAAAGGGTGTACATGTAATAATAAGTAGCTTTTTTGTACGATGATTTGTGATGATGATGCCTATTGAAAACATAAATGTCATTGTGCACATCATCAACTGTTAAGGTTTGCTAAGTATTTATATGGTCACGGAATATAAATTTGGAAATCTGTAATCATCATATTTATCCTTATATATGTCAGCTTCTAAAAGTCAGTTTGAATTGGTGATGGACTTGTAAAATTTTAACACATCCTATATATTTGGTCAACTAAAGATTAATGAAGCAAAAGTACTGGAGTACATAACAACATATTTTTTGTAGGTTGTAGCCCATAATCCATTACACATTGTAAATTGCATCGTTTTATATGCATTTTCACATCATTTCCAACTATCAACCAACCAACCAAGTAAAGTCGCGTACCAACAACAACAACAGCTACTACTCGAAAAATGACTTGATCATAAAAAACATTAACTCTTTCATTCTGAATGGCATCGCGATGTCAACGTAGAGTACGTACGTCTACGTCATTTCATATTCATTGCAATTTTTGTCCTGAGAAATGCGTTAAGTTGCTTTAAAGATGATTTTTAAAAAATCATTTACAATTAGCATAACGTACGCATTAAAATGTGCTGTAAACACTTAAATAGTAATCAGTTATGTTTTTACATCCTTTCCACATCTTTTTTTGCACGCTATTTCTACATCAATCAACACTTAAAAATTTATCACCTTATTTTTCCTCCAGATTTTGTTTACAAAAGTGTGAAGAAGTCTTTTCTTATTTTTTCATAGATGACAAAATTGATGACGACTTTGTTGACTTTTCCGCTTTCACAAACCTATTAATAATAATATAATTTAAGCCTTCAGGAATAAAAACAACTTCATCAACCACGATATCACGACCACCCACATATATTTTATTTTTACGATCCCAATATTCCATATTCCAATAAAGTAACATCATCGAAGATCATAATGCATACTTATTATATTAACATCACCTACCTATCTACCTTTACTACTGAGTATATTCGC
>JAQFYG010005004.1:0-10371 GCA_034694325.1 Entomobrya corticalis
TTTATTTTAAAATACTTTTATTTTCAAGGTGGTCATCTCTTCGGTATCCGAAAGTATGCAACGATCATTTAACATTGAGCCCCCTACAAGTCCAACTCCCTTCATAGTCATTACATTCAAGTAGCCCCACATCGTCACCGACCGCAGTAACCAGAAGATACAGCTGCACGAATAGACCAATATGCTAAAGGTAATGCCAATGCTTGTAATAATCAAACAGACGTCATAACATTTTTATACGCACCAAGATTTTTATTGTTTCTCCGAAAAAAATCTTACCGTGCATATCGAAAAGCCTGAGCATCATCGTTAGAAGCTTTGGGAGTTGAGAATCATACTACGTTATTGTGCATCGCCTTTTCTCTAAATACGCATTTTAGCATTATTATTATTATTATAGTTGGCTTTGTTCTTTGAGATCTTTTTTTATTATTACGCATTTTCCTTCTCTCTTCAATCTCCACCAAACCAAGCAACTCCAAAACTTCTTCTTTCCAACAAACAACTCCAACAAAACTCATATTGAGCACTCCGGTGTACAATTATTATTGCTACTGCTATATTCGTTCCCACCACTGCTACTACACTACCACTACTTACCAGTTCTGATGATTGTGAATGGTTTATTGTTTTCATTTGGGAGTAAAAAGAGAAAAGTAGGCACTAAAAAGGACAATACGGTCGATAAGCATGAAATGGGTAGCTACTACGGCAGCTTCGTAAGTGGTTCGCTAAAAAAGTTTTTTCTCTCCCATTTTATTCTTCTCATTTTTCCTTACAATGCTAATACGGAACATGTACAGACTATATGTACATAAGTAATATGAATATGTAAAGTTACAGAATACACACTATCTAATACTTATACATATTCAGATTATCCTTTAATTTCAAAGCATTAGCAAAAACGCAGACCTGATATTGTACCCAGTGGTCTAAAAATAGATTTTATACAAAAACATTTGTGTAAGAAGGTAGGTATATCTGCGTTGGCTTTCATTTATTTTGAATTCTGTTTTTATTGTATATTGAAGTACAAAACCCTTTCTATCTTTTTACGTATCTGGTTCAAATATCTCTACTGCTCGCATAATCAGAAAACGAAAGTTACGTAATGTGTATATATAGAAAATAATTGTATTTTATATACACTAAGTAAGTATACAAAATACTAATGCACATGTTTAACTAGTGCATAGAGCGGGGAAATAAGGATAGTAACCGGATTCTTTTTCGGAGTTTTGTGAAAAAGTTTCCTTTCACCTTCTTTTTTCACTTGTCCTCACTCGAAAAAGTCTTGGACACACGTTGTTTCTCTCGCTTGAGTTTGCTTGCCTTTAATGCTTCTCTTCTGTTCATTGAAAAAAGAGAAAGTTGATTCACTTTTAGTGCTCAGTCGGACGACGAAAGGCATTCTTGAAGAAAAGAAGACAAGATGGGGCGATGAGCCAATGAGAAGAGAATACAACACTTACTTTACTTACTTAACTTGAGCTTAAGCTAAGTAAGCTTTGAATAAAGAAGAAAGTTAGAAAATACTCAAAAGGGAAAAAAAGATGAGATTGTGCTGTCTTTAGTATGTAAGCAAAGAAGATTTGGATGGTTTCCTATTTATTTTCTCGTTGTCTTCAAAGTTGAATGAAGATCTCTTCTGTTTGTGTCTTCTTTTATTTCTTCCTCTTCCGTTGTTTTTTTCGTTATCGAGTATTTATCTGTGTGGTCGGCCAGTTAACTTATTCTCTGTTCCTAATTGAATAGGATGATGTATGTATACTTATATTTCGTGCTGAACCACCGTCATCTTTTCATTTTCAAACTCAGACTTGATTGTTTTTCTTTTTACGATATCAGATTCTAAGTATTTATGTTCTTTCTCCGATTTCAACCCTTTTCTTGTTCTATTTTTTAACATTCCCACAATCTACATTGCATCTATTTTGGTACCACGAGCAGCAAACGTCATGTTTGTATTCGATTTTTGGTTGCCTATTTAATGGTATTACTATTTGATGATGACGAATAAGAGTACTGGGGTGGAAAAATATGTGAGACCAGGAAATGGCATTTGTTGTGACAAAAGCTTGTCTCCTTTTTGGTTAAAGTCAGGTCCCACGGTTGTCTCTATCCTGCGCATTTTCCCCGTGAAAGTTTTGTGGGAAGTGCATTCACTATTTATAAAGCTTATTTACTGTTTTTGCGTAGAAAAGCCATCAAGTGAAAAATATAACACGGCTTACTAAATGATTTCCCCTTTTTTATCCTTTTCTATTCGTATTCTCTTATTCTTCACCCTTTATCTACCCTTTTTGCTTCCGTCTTTCAAACCCATTTAGCCATAAAAAGTGAGTAAGTACAGTGGAAAATTGATTTTTCCCTCTGTACTTTCCTCAAAACCTTCTACAAGACTAACCACTGCAGACTGGAATGTACTCACTACTTACACACAACAAACCTTATCTTTATGTTTTATTTTTTATAATGCGATCACGTACTAATACATTTTGAATTTAACGATTTCCCATTACAAGAGTAGTAGCAGCAGAAAAAAATAAGATTGGCGGGGTAGACAAAGTGGAAGAGCAAAAGGGGGACAAATATACACAAACAGAAATAGAGATGCAGACAATTCAACTATTTACTACATACCCCGGCTTTATTTCCAGATAAGATGCATGTTGAAGTAGCACAAGAAAGTATTTATTGAATTGACGTTGCTTTTGGAGCGGAAAAAAAGAAAGAAAAACATATATAACTTACGCATCAAAATGCGTCCACAGGGTACATAATGACCCGACTGCAACTGCTACTCATGCCATTTTGCTGAAGTCCTCTTATTCCACCACCAATTTCATTGAATGTTCAATGTTCCAAACTTTTTTTGTTGAAAAAGTAGGAAAGAAGTGGATGAGATGTCATTTCGAGGAAAAAATCTAATTTTAACCGATCTCATATCGGAGCGCAATGAATTTATTTTGTTCGATTTGAAGAAAGAAAGGAAAGAAAGTGGGAAAATCTATTCAGATAAAAATAAAATAAGCTAGTGCAGCACTCAGTCAATTCAGTAAGTCACCCTTCTCATATAAAAGTAACTTTAGCATTTTTCTTTCCATCTTTCCCCTTCCTTCAAAACTACATTACTGATTTGCTTCCCTGCCTTCGTTCTTTATTTCTTCCTTTTTCTCCGTAATGGTCACAAGAAGTCAAGGCAAATTATTTGACACTTTGGTTCGCATATCGTCATCATCACCATCCATCTCTTTTCATGTGTGTGCACTTTTTCCGTTCCCTCTTCCTATACATCACATAACATCAAAGTCCAATTGATATTTCCTTCCTTTTCATTCTCATCTTCAGTAGATGCCAACGAAGCAAAAATTACCATTCGCGTGTGTGTAGCAGTAAATGTGCCTAACTAAATAAGCAAAAGATAAGTTCTGAAGTAGTAAGCAAGAGTCTATGCGCTTTACAGTTTACACCCACCACCACCCAGTCATCATCATCAGTAAAGCAGCACACACGATGATATCTATTTTGAGTGCTTATACCTACACCATATAACATTCACTTGAGTTCTCCCAGAGCAAAGAAATGTTCAATGTGCTTGATCTGCTGATCTCTAATACCATTTCTTTCTTTCTCTTTCTCTTTATTTCCTCAAGCAAGAATATTGCAGTGCCAGATAAACACAGTCACATTCATAAAATTTCTCTCTTTTCCTCCCACTCTTTCTTTCTCTCTCTCTTTCTGATGTACAATATGCATTTTGCCTCTAACTATGAAATGTTTTCTTTCTATTTTCTCCTCGTGTAAGTCGTGATGTGATGCACACTCAACTCACATCATTCCGTCAAATCGCTATTTCTTCAGCCAGATAAAATCCACATTTTTTACTTTTTCTATTTGAGTGCAGTAAAATGTTATAAGAGTGCAGTGAGATGTAGATATGAAGACACAACTTGATATAGTAATGTAATATAATCTAATGTGAGGGAGGCGGTGAATTCTGCCCTCGCGGTAAGTAAAGATGTTATTGCAGTAGATGGTACAGAGATATGCAAAGCATGTTTATGTGTATGATGAATATGACAAGCAGTACGCTTGTGTATTCCAACTTCCAACTTGTTGTAGAAAAGGAACACTCAGAAATACCTGGGTTCCAGAATCTTCCGAAATATTTTTCCAATGTTGGTAAATTAGTTAATTTAATTTACTAAAAAGCAGAGGCACAAAAAAGTAGTAAGCTTAAAAGCGATGGGCTTACGCTTAGAAGAAAGTCAATTTCCGGTAACTTACCTGCAAACATACAAAGAAAAAATTCAATTAGTAACAATCTACATTTTTCAGAACTATTTAATTTGGCAAAACTTGCATATTTTGAAACGCAAAGCAAGCATGAAGAGTCCCCAAAATGCACACTAATAGGAATCTCTAATTTCAAAGCCAAAGTTATTCAAAGATTTTAAAACCACGCAGAATCTATTGGGTGCATTGCACATCAATGGCAGCATGCTATTACAGCAACTCATCCAGATCCAAGAAAATTGAGTTTAAAAACTTGAATGGGAACGGAGCGCATTTAAATTTCACTAACTTGGGTAATATTCTTTTATTTTAAATTTTATCAGTACAGAAGAAAAATCTTATTTTTCAACATAAATACCGTGTATATATGTACGCATTAATGCAGAAAGAAGTACGAGTAAAAGTACTTTGGTTTCTTTCAGCCCCGCTTTAAAAACCCATTTCTACTACGCATAAGGGCATTATATTATTACGTTTTGTAAGAAGATGTGTATCAAAAGGTCCTCGAACCGAACCACCAGCAACTGAATAATTCCTTGTCAGTCTCATCATATTGCTCTCAGCAAAACTTCTCTGGATACTTCTTTGACTTGAAAGAAAGTACAAAAAACGAAGAAAACACCCGGAACCAGAATGGGAACAACATGCAAGAAAAAGAGGAAGGAGGTACGTAACTACATACTAACCATGTCAAGTTATTCAGAGAACTTTTTCTTCTCTCAAGTACCCTTATATACTTCCAGGTTTTTTGCGTGTATTTTTTATTCTTCCCGTTTTACCGAGAAATCCAAAAGAAGGTCTACAAAGAATAAGAAACACGAACTCACATACTACACTACACACATGTGAAGTGGTAATAATATACCTTGTGGCGACGAAAAAATATTCGCTCTTCTTTTTTTACTCACAGTAAAAGTAGAAGAAAAAACGATCTGAAGGAGAAAAACATCTTTTCTTTCTCACTTTTTATTCAGCATAGCTCTCGTCGATCTAAAAAATTCTTTTTAGTTTTTAACAAAGGAGCTGGACGAGAAACCGTAGAAAAAAGGGAAAGTGCCCGCTCACAAGCTGCTTACCTATATCATTTGAACATCAAAAAATGAGAAACTGAGAAAGAACACGAGCCATCACCAACAGTTGTTGGATCATCATATTATAATACATAGGGATAAAATAATAATATTGCATGAAAATCAAATAACAAAGTGAAAGAAGGAGGTAAAAGTGATATAGAAGTGCATCAAAAATAACTCCTATACCTTCTTTCTCTTTTATCTAAGACAAAATGATATCGTTCTATAAAATAATGTATCTTGTTCCTGGAATGGACGTCAGAGAAGAAGAAACTTTTCTGAATAAAATAGATACCTAAATAGATAGATATCGTATTATTCTTGTAGATAACAAGAGCTAACACATAAACGTGTAGGAAAAGATCGACTCGATTTTGTTTTTCTTCTGTGTACACGTACACATCACAGTTATCAAAGGGAAAGAACATTTTCTTGAGAAATAGAAATAAGAAGAGAGAAAAATGAGAAGAAAGGGAAAAAATGAAAAATTTGTATTCATGTACATGAATACGTAACGTAAAAATGTAAGAACATGCAAGAAACCATGCATATTATTGTATAGTTAACTTGCATCTTGAATGCATGCAAACCATATTGTTCAACTTTGTTTTTTTATTCTTTCTTCTATATTTATCCTCCTCTTCCAAGTCCCTTTCAATATGTATTTGATATATAGTTTTTTGGCTTATTCAAGAAATAAGCTTACACGCACATAGGTTTGCATTCTCGTATATTTTTAACGGATTGATATATAATGTATACGTGTGTGGTTGGTTGTTAGTTGCAGTTTCTTCCCGGTTTCCCGTGTGTTTTTCCTTGAGACGTGTTATTCATGTTCTTTTATTTGGTAGAGAAGAGCATAATCATGTAGATAAGAAGGGAGTTGGATGGTATGATAGGTACGCATAAAAACGATATCATGTGGGAATAGGATAATGCGATGCAAGAGGCGCCCTTCACTAACTCGCTCCCTCACTCCCGCTCTCCTTCATCCCATCATATTTGAGGAAGATTCAATGCAGAATCTATGAAACCTTCTCCCAACGGAGGCATAACTCAACGTGGTAAGATTTTTCACCAGACTGCTCAAAAATTTAACAAGCGCATGCAGTAAAGAATAAGAAAAAAATACGAAGGAAAAAATTCTTGATTTGACTCGATGCACAGCCATATATCTGTAACCTGTAAAGCAGAAGTAGAGTACCATTTCTACAATAATAATAATAATAAGCGCCAAAGAGAGGAAGACTTTTTAGCATAAAGTTCAGTTCGCAAACTTCCATTTTTCATCAGCCAAAAAGGAGGTTGGAAAAATCTAAAAAATCGTGGGGAGCCTGTGCAAGGGAAAAAGTAGAATGAAATGTAAGACTCAAAGGAAGAATGTCACTGATTCGTTGAATATTACAAAAAAACTGGAAGATTTTTTTTCGGGGGAAATGAATGTGTTTATTTTCTTGAAAATATGAAATATATATTTTTCCTTTCACTTTGTACCCCTTTGGTTGGTGATAATAATATCCCATTCAAAGTAGATCATTTGTTGTGCATGCTTTTTTATCCTTCTTTTATGCTGCCACCAGCACTCATGCATATGCATGATACCCGCTGGTCTGTGCCTTCAGTTAGTGAAGGAATCATTAAAATATTACTGTACATAAAACATTATAAAGGGAATAACACCACAGTAGTTGGGCGTATGAATACCCCTATAGGCATTGCTATATGTACAGCAACTATGCAGAAAGGCGAAGCTGATGAATGGGCAACTCAATTTACTTTCTTTCAAAAATAATAATGAATGATGAATTCACAAGGCGGATTTAATGACGTGGGCTGGTTGAACTGACTGTGTAAAGCCGTAGTGATAATAATGATGGTGGTGGTAGCAAAGCAAAATCGAGGAAAAAGAAAGTGAAACGCTTGTCATATATCTCAAAAGAATAACGAAAGACGACGACGTTGACTACACAGTACCTTAGTCAATGTTTGTGAACTCTTCTTACTTTTCACAGTATTAAACTATTTATTATGCAGTGGCAAACGATCGTTATATAAGCGATCGAAGGTTATTTTTTAGAAAGAGAAAATGAAAAAAAAAGAATGAAGCTTTTGACAAGCTGAACCTATTCAATAAATCCATCCAGTTTATATAAATTGCGATGTTATACTTTTTTCAGCATGTACTTGACTTACTATTGAGTAGTTTCTCAAGTAAAAACACTGTTTGTGTCGATCATTTGATTCGATGTTTACCATGAGCATTAGCACTGGTCTGGCGAGGATTTTATGTGGGCGTGTGCTACTCCCTCGTGTTTCACCTTTTGGCAAACAAATGTGATGGAAAGGAGTATGTGCTCTGTACTGTATACAGAGGAGAGTTGCTGAGTAGTGAAGTAGTCCGCATTTTGCACATTTTGGATGAGTGAGTCCAATTTATTAGATATTTTTGGTATGTCAGAGGAATTCTGCTACCACTACGTGAGCACACACAAACAAGCAGTTTTGTGTGTATAGAAATACTAAATATGATCTCTCGGTGAAAAGCTCTACACAAATCTGAAATCCACACATGCCGATAATCCTGGTATGTAGTATGTATATATAATAGTGAAAAGGAGATGAGGATGATGATATGGTGGCATAGTGGTGATATCAAAATCAGTGCACGTTCAACGTGCAAAAAGTCGCAAAATTAGTCACTAGCACATTTCCTTCTCCTCAACAACTCATTTCCCAGTACTCCTCTCTCAGTTCAGTCATCTGGAATGTGTGATACATGTACTATATAGATTCCGATGTTGCACAATTTTAAGCTGTTTACTTCAGGCGGAAAAAATGCACGCTCTACTTCTTCCTTTTTGCCCTTTGGCACTCTTGACGATGAACAAACTAGAATACCTAGTGGTGAGCGAGAACGACTTAAAACGGAATGCCATATCAGAATGTATATACTGTACTACTGGATGAGATGAAGTGGAAGTGACATAAAGAAAAGGCAACTGATGTCGCCACGAAAAAAATTAGCGAGATATTGTGTACACAGTTTTCCCTGTGCTTTCTATCAGTAATCGTTATATTGCAATATGTTACGAAATATATTACACATTCTTTGTTAAAAATGAAACATAGTTCATCCCTAAACTCCAGAGTACAGATAAATAAGTATTTGCTTTTTGTTAGTGGAAATGTTTTACCCGATTTGTGTACTCTGAACATTCATGGAATTTTACTCCAATTTTGTTATGCCACCTTATATTTAAGTTACATTTAAGTGCAGTTGTAGTCTTTTTGTTTATTTTGGGTCAATAAAGAGGCCAAAATTGAGTGGAATGATAAATAGAGATGAAGAGATGGAAAACTAACGGGCGAGTTCATAAAAGGGACACATCATCAGTACATGGCCGCATACAGAATTGCTGATCATGAGACAAGAACAAAGTTAGTAGATTCTCGTATGTCGCGTACCCACTTGTTTAAATTGTTGAACCATTTGTGTCTTTTGCAGTTCTAAACGTATACATCATATCTATGTCGTTAACATTAGAGCAACGTCGGAGTAACTTGGCTGTGCAAGTACCACGAATATAAAAAGTTTGAAGAAGTACAAGGATACATCATATCGATAGCATGTATTGCTTATAAAATATGTATGTGTGTTGTGTTGTGTGTACTTCTGTAATCAACTCACTTGCTGACCGACCTACCTAATCTCTATCTGTATGCGGCAGACACGACAAAACAGTTCGCTCTTCTTTCAGAGAGAAGAGAAGAAAGTGAAAGTAGAGCGATTCTCCAAATATGTAACATGCCAATAGGTATAAAAATAAAACAAGCCTAGATGCCTATTTGTATGTATAAAGAAGTCGGAGAGAGGAAACAATTGGAAATCGAGTAGCGTCACTAGTCATGTCAAACACGGCAAAACCCTTTCACGACGACGACAAACCAAAATAGGCTTACGTACGTGAAATATATAAATAGGTAAGGTACAGAAATCCATAGTAAATGGACACATTTATATAAAAGTTAACATTAATGTACAGGCCGGAGGAACATTTTTACTCTCTTGTTGTTATTTTCCTTTTAACTTTGTATGTATAGCAAAAGGCAAAAATTTTTGACCTATTTGTCCTTCCGGTTAATATCTATCAATAAGAATGAATGTCTTCAAACTTATAGCATACATTTATATTGATGGTATTTCTTGTGTGCTTTATCTCACCTCTTATGAAGAAGCATGTACTACGATTGACGATGCTCAAACGTACTCTCTCGAATGGCGTCTTTCTCATTCATGGAGCTTAAGACATGATTTGGCACGTTTTGCTACAGGTCCTTTTATATTTTTCTATCCACTACTTCAGTTCTATGCTTTTTTGAATGCTGAATGTTAGATAACATCACAAAAAGAGAGAATAAGCCACAAAGAGAACAAGAAGAAGAGAATGAGGATGCACATCAATATATGAAAGGAGTGAAAGCAAAAACAAAATTTGTATTCCGTCATCATCTCTAAAAAGGGATAAAAGTACCGTGAAACACTTACAGCTACATACCTAGGTAGATATGGAATGGTAAAGGGAAAAACAAGTGGAAATTCAAACATTTACGAGTAAAAAGAGAATACATAGAGTAGCAAAAAGAAACATCAAAAATGGTTCAAAAATAGAAACAAAGAATGTAGTACAAAAAACTGGTTTATCGTGATGAAAATCCTTTTTAAAGTTTTGCAGATCTGATGTGTTCAAAGCTGTCTTTCTAAATACATGTCACTGAAAATGCAGCTCTCATCGTTGGATGAACACACCTATTTATGCTCATATCGATAAAATCTTGAGCAACAATAGTTTAAGGGGAGTTGGTCAAATTAAACCTTTAAATACTATTAAGTTGCAAACATGTTGCAAACGTGATAAAAGGAGTACATGTGTAGAGATAGGTGAATACGTCTCATTAAATATTTGATGCATGAAAAATTGCATATTAATTTTTCTGT
>JAQFYG010005005.1:0-10368 GCA_034694325.1 Entomobrya corticalis
TTCTTTTCATTCTCCACGCTTTCTCTTTTGGCCGTGCGATTCCCTTCTAAATGCTTAAGAACATGACTACTACTACTTCGAAGAAAAAGGTTTATTGTTGCCGAGTTAGAATTTCAAACTTAACAGAAACTACCCACCAACACAACAACCAATACAGTTTCTTCTTACTCCAACTGCATTTGTAGCTGTGTCGCTCCCTTGAGAGACGACACGATACGACAAACTTATTTTTCACCTTTTTTCTATTGCACTCCAGAGCGCAAAAGGAATTGAAAGAAAATATGTTTTTGGCAAAAAACGGAATGAAAACTGATTTTCTCGTGTGTGAGTGTGATACGCTCTCTGTTTATACATCAACACTTTTTACTTACTCCAGTGTGTACACATCTGTCTATTTATTCTATCATGTAACCAGAAAAAATACTGATGTTTGGCCAATTCCATACTGTTGTATTATACATTAAATCCAAGAAGGCTTTTTTTACTTTGTGTGCAGTTGGACGTCTGATTTAAGTATGTATATTATGTATATTTCTTTTTCGTGATGAATTTCTTATGAGAAGAAAGGGAACGTCGTGCGTGGAATAATGGTACCCAAAACCAATGAAAATGTTTATATAGACATCAGTGACTTTAATATCAGGAATGATCGTCACGGGGAATGATGATATTTTTCTTGTGGGCGTTGTGTGGGATAAAAACTCCATCGTATACATCACGTTCGTCTCTGTCTTTGATAACAAGGCACGCGGCAGTACTAGCGTTTGGATTGGAAGGCGAATGAGTATGGCGAAAAGTCTACTGGAGGCGTAATTTACTCTATATTTTTACTATTGTAGTTACCGCATGTCTATTCTCTGCTCCATATTCCTTTAACATTTTCATCGGCCACCAAACCAAACCAACAACACGTCAGATTTAGAATTTTCTAGAGATGTTAGATGTGGACCCTGCCTGAAACTATAAACTAACCTACTAAATTATAGGTCTGTTCGATATCCTTTCTTGTTTCTCTGTCTGTGTGCAACCCTCACTCACACAACTCACCTCACAACAAAGGAGAACGTAATTACTACTTTGGTGGAGCAGTCAAGTTCGTGTAAATATTAAATTTATCTCCACTTTCAAGATTTGTTAAGGCACTAATTTATCAAGAATCAGCAAGAGAAACACAAGACATGAGTTTTGAATGAGTGTGTACTTTGACCGAAGCACGTCTTCTCAATAACAATGACGATGACTGACTCTGCCATGCAATTACCGCTTGAGAAAGTGCACGGCAAATTGTCAGCTACAACTTTTGTGTGTTTTTTTATTCCTTCTAAAAGCGTGCTTCTAATCTAGATTCATAGTTTTTCCCTACTTGTCTTGTATATAACCTTGTAAGTTTGTACATATAAACTAGCTGTGTACGGGATAGATATAGATGATGATGATCATGATGATGGCTCCAGTTACTGAACTGATTTAAGTTTAAGACTTTACCTCATTTATTTAGAAAGAAAATACACCGACAACAGGAACGAGTCTTCTTCTGAGTTTCTAATGAGAAAGGAAATGACATTGTGTAGTCAACTCCGACATGACTTCGTTATGGTTTATTTACATTTTCCCTTCTTATAAGTGTAGTACTTGTGTATTTGTAAGCATTGACCTATAAGTAATGTAAGTAGTTTCTCAACATTAGAATCTTCTCAGGTTAATTTTATTTTTTTATACTCCGAGACGAATACACAACTGAATCCTATATAATGGCACTATTTTTACGAGCAAGACCACCAATGGGAAATGAGTAGGATGACTAAAAAAGTCAAAGCTTTATAAGGAGTTAACTCAATTGTGGCAGATATATGCTTTCCTATATTCGTTGCAAGTTTGCACCGGTTTACCTTTCAGTTTTCATTGTCCTATCCCTATACTTGACGGGTCAAAATGGCATTTCCTCCCTTTTCTTGTGAAAAAATTATGCACTTTTACTCTACCGGAAAACTGGTTTTGCAAGGAGAGCATCAGTTTGTTGTTGGCTTTAAAAAAAATTTTTTACGTTACGTGTGTAAAATATATCTATATATTATTTTATGTTTATTATTAAATAAGTATATATAAGTGCCCATAAAACACACAAACTAGATGTACAGTATCCTGAGAGTTTGGGTCTTACTCGTCTTCATCATCCACTGGAGGCTAAAAATGTTCTATTTAATCACATTACGGCATACTTCTTATATACAATAAAAAAGAAAGAAGAAAAACTTTACAGAGCAGTTAAGGTATGGGGTGAGTTTTTTTGCTAGCTCGCCTCGCTACCATATATATAGCTTTATCATTGTCATTATCAAAATTCCCTCTGCCTCCGGTTCATTTCACCTTCTCACAAATAAATCCCTCTTGGGAAATACATACATCCTTTTATAATTCCTTAACGACTTGGAAGAGTATAAAGTGGTCATGCTTTTATAACGTTTTTCTTGATAATCTTTTCTTCTTTTATTATTATAAGTCGGGGTGGGGGCAGTCGTAAAAGATAAGTGTATCAAGAAAAACACTAACCACTTGTGTTTTGATGTATGCCTACTGTATGTACGTCATTGAGTGTACACCATTTTATTTCTTCAAGTATATATATTGCAATTTAGAAGCTTGTTTTAAGTTGGCTTTCGACAGCCGACTGTCCTTTTTTTTTAATTGAAAGGGAAGAGAAAATACGAGAAGCTTAATGAAGCTCTACTTTAATTTGCTGAAATTACAAAAGATCCTTTACAACTATTACGAAAGATACTAGAAGCACTTGTTTTGAAATTGTAAATAGTATACAGCCTCCTCCATGTTTGCATTTCTCTTTGTTCTTAATAGTCGTTTCACCATTTTTTCAGGCTTTAGTAATTAAACCAAAGAGAAAGTAATTGTATACGATATGAGAGAACTTTCTCCTTTCTTACTTACTCAATATTTACGTGTAATTTAAAGCTAATTTTGCTTCTGCTTGATTTTCTCATAACCAATCACTAAACTATGAACCGTACAAGCCCAATTTTTTAGAAAGATGGACAAAAGATAAAAAAGCTCACTCTCAATTTCAGTTTGTGTAACCAATTAATGATAAGTGAATTTGGAAGAGGTTAAATAATAAAAACGTGCATCATCAACTATTATCATGTCTTGAAAAGAGCAAATTTATTGAAAGGGTTTGGAGCATTAATCGAAAACAAAAAAAGAATTATTAGAAAGGAGATGTTTCCATTGAAAATGTAAGTGAACTGTAAAATTTACTATTTAGGATAACTAATACTTAAAGTACTCAAGTAGGTAAATGTAGTGTGTACAGAAACTATATCAGATTGTAAATAACGTAGATGCGATTCTAAAATTATATTACGCTGCTAGTTTCATGGTGTATTTATTGCTATAATAGATGATAGTTTTAAAATATATATAGCATCCAATGTATCATACTGAAATAATTACTATAAATTACTATTTTAAATTCTATAAACTACTAATAATTAACTATATTTAAGACAAGTAGCGTTTATTAATAGCGTAGAAAAAAATACTACAAAATAAAATGTAGTCGATTCAATGGACAGTATATTATTATTAAATATATATAAATAAATAAGTGTATATAAAAGCATATATCAATTACACATAATATATATTACTGCGCTAGTCTGTATTATCCAATATTTTGAATGATAACTGTATGTGTACCCCTAAGATATTACAAGTCCAGGTTTTCTTCTATAGAACGTATATTGTCGTCATATGTATTGTGGTCACGACTCACAAGTTGGGAGATTCCCAGCCTGAGGAGGAATTTCTATTGATTCTCTAATATATTTAAAATCATAATAATAATCATACATGCATCTATTGAAAGTTCAAAGGGATCCCCAAGCACGAAGCATTTGAGTGAGTGTGATGGTATATCAGAAAAGTGTAGAAATGTATAGTATTTTGGTGTGATAGTAAAAGTGTGTATCGAGACAGATGCATGGAAGTTTTGAAGTGAGATTTGTCTGAATGGAAAAGATCACAGGGTTTGATTGGCAGGGTCTTCGTGAAATCATGTCATGTCCGCTTGCCATTGTAGAAAATGAGATGTGTAGTCATATTATTATGTAGGAAACCCAAACTTTTCTCCTTATGGAAATTACGTACTATCAACTCTGCGGCTACGAATGATACTTTGACATGCGATGAACAAGTTATTTCTAACTTTTAGACAAAAAAGAAAGAAAAATATTGGACATTGAAGGTGCTATGAAGGAGTATTGTTATTTTATTATTATTACGTTTTTGTTCTTCTCAGATGTTTTTTGATGAACACATACATATCTCTATATATTCATGCATCTTATATACCTGTTATATATCTAAAAAATACATATCATGTACCTATTGAAGTGAAACTTGGTCTGTCTTAAAACATATTTTTATTCGAAAATGTGCAAAAATATTTACTAATATTGTTAGCTTATTTATGTGAATTGACAGTTTTATAATAATTATAATACATCTTGCAAAAATACATATCATATTTAATATAAATATTCATGAAGCTTTTTCTCCATCTTGCTTAACTCACACTTTAATTTACTTGATTCTCTACATATCATGAAGGAACATGCTTTAAAACATATCAGCAAAAATGACATATCACATACGTAGTAAAAAACGCATGAGTAAACACATTATTCTATTACCTTATATTCGTGCATTTCTGGCATCTATTTATTTTAATAATTGGCTTAGCTTACACTAACACTAAATAAAATATATATGAATGATAAACACATCAAATTGATTTTGTACATGCAGCTGCTATCATATATGATTCTAAGACCACATATAGGAAATAACTAGATATATTAATTTATGATTCTATAGCAGATTACAATAAATTTTAACAATTTACTTGCATCTGTTTAACTTTGAAAGTTTTCACAATGACAAATGAATTAGAACAAAATTATAATCTGAAACTTGCTAGCTTGTTGTTTGTGATTTATAACATTTCATGGATGTATTTGTTCATCATATAGGCATATTAATTGGTTTGGAAAACAAGCCCAGTAAAAGTTGCAAAGAGTTCAAATTAATTTATACAAATGCAATTTTGATGACATGACTTGTAAAGTTTTACTTTATTGTATTTCATCTTCAATCATTCCCCAGAAAAGTGGATAATTTTCACTACATTGCACAACTTTACTCCAAACTTTCTCCTCATTATTGTAGCATGAAAGTAACCAGTCATTTACTCGGCTTGTGTGGGTTGTATTTTTTCATCTAAAAAGACAGAAATCATAAAACAACTTTAATATCCAAATAAAATGGAAGTCTGAGAAATGACTTTATTCGATTGTGTATAAGTACATCATGTAACAAGAATATATCCTACAAGATTGAAGATTTATATTTAAAAATCATATTCCTAAATCTAACTTTATTTTGTTGTCAATATATTATATTCAATATTCTAATATCATTCAGCACATGAAAAAAACATTACTAGTTGAAATGGAAATTTTCCTTAAAATTTTTTCTTTTCTCAAGGATGAAATTCGATTTGTATTTGACGATAGCCCACTCTTGCTGAAACGTGCACATTGGTATGCTCTGAAGAATACAAAAACAGAAGACAGAATTGTTAGGTATGCCATAAGTTATAAGTACATGAATTTACAAAATAAGAAATCTATGCATTGAGGCGACAACATCACCACCACCACCGTCCTCGTCAATAAACAACTCGCCCAAAATGCGTTTCAAATTTGAATTTTTAGTAGGATGGTAAGAGCGACTTGACGAGAGAGCAGTAAAGAGAAAACAGTAATATGATATGATGCAGTTGCTGTTGTGCAAGGAAAGTAGTAAAAAAACATCCAATTCTTAGCTCAGCTCTCCGATTTAGTCATATTACAATTTACAACATCTACAGACATATCTCCTCCGCACGGAAATCCTGTGTGAAGTTTTATTCTTTGAATCTGATAGACGCGACGGCAGAGTAGGAACAACTTAAAACAAAGTAATATTTCATATGAAATCATCTCCTTTTCCTTTTCGACTCGTTTTCAACTAGATGTGAGAGTAATTTAAATTGCTCTTTTCTTCGAAGAATCTGCGTCATGTTTACTGTAGTAGGCTTACATTGAAGTGGGAAGTAGATACTCATACTAAACACCATATCCGTTCCGACATAACATGCACATCAATGCTGGTAGTGTTGGTACAACAAACATAGTAGCATATCACGGAAATAACGAGACCGAAAGAAAGTGAGACTTGACTTACTTGAGAGGATTACCTATACTTCACAAAAAAGGAAGGGAAAACAAAAGCCTTGATATTTTTCTTCGTTTCCTGTTCTAGTATTGTACCATTTTGTCTTGAATTTTATGGTTTTTCATGCTTGTTGGTTTGGAAAGTAAAAATATACCTATAAAAGGTATTTTATGATGCGCTATAAATATTTTGTTACCATAAACAGAAATTTCAACGATATACCTATGTATTAATGTGATTTTATTATTATATTAAGTAGATGAATAGCGATATAAATTCTTTTGATAAGATTTCCAATTTGTAAACCATATTTTTGACTTCCGGTAACGAGACAAGCTGATGTGTGTGTAAATATATGACATGATTTAATGGGAAAAGTAATATTCTTATAGTTTTTCAAAGGAAAGGATATGAAGATAATATAACAATGAAATCTGGCAACTCTTTTTATCTTATTCTTACATGTGTTGATGTATGTAGGATTATTATATGATGGCAGTCAAGAGAGAATAAATCGATTTTTATACGAATATAGATTCATGGATTCAACATTATTATTTTTGGTACACTAGAGATTTTACACTCAACCGCCTCTCATTTCATCCACCTCTGACTACTTGGCTTCTCTGTATAGCACTTTCTGAATTTATTGACATAAACCAAGAAATGGGTTCTATAGATTGAAAAGTCGGGTTTTGGATAGTAATTTTACTTTTATAAAGCAGTTATGATGGCATATGTGGTCTTCAAACCAACCATTTATTCATGATTAGGTATATTCATATTTCATACCTAAATCCCATTTTAACATTTATAAATAAATCATGCTAGATAGTTTTCTCCAAAACAACTTAAAGTACCGCTGTTACTTGCTAATCCTTTTTTATCACTTACATGCTATTGTTATTTGACTTAATCATCAGACATGAGAAATTGGCAAATAGTAGACGATCCTTTGGAGAAGCTCTTTATTTCAAAGGCGTGGGCAGGCTATACTAAGGAACTAGACAGGAACTGCCATTATTCCATATATTCTGGGGAAAACGAGACAAAGCTGGAGAAAGGCATTTTTTGCTGTGTCTAGAATTCGCTATAGTATTTACCTGTAGATTCTCACTTACAGTCCGAGCTTCTGTTATTTTTTTATGTTGGTGGAATAGTGGAATGGGGCACGACTTACTTCTAGTTCTAGGTAAAAATGCAGAGTAGGAAGTTGGAAGTAGGTCTTGTCACGACGGGTGGGTAGTAGTGGGCACCGCTTATATTTAAGTAAGGTTTTTCGAGTGTTGCAGTGCCGCTGGTATTCATTTGGTAGTCGTATGCTACACTATAAATATATATTACAATGTATTTACATATGATCATGCAACTACTTTAACTTTTAACAAGTTTGGTAGTGGCTGGCTTGCATGGTCGAAAGCGTTTCCATCCATTTTCAATATGGACTGTGACCTTGAGGTTCACTTTTGTGAATACCTATGCATACCTGGGCAGGGTATAAATCAAGGTGATATTCTATAAATGGAAATAGTTGTAGTTGTAGTGTGCACTACGGCGTGACCACTAACCGCATGATATATTAAAGTATGCTATTAGTTGTATTCATATGTTTTTAGAAAAGAGAGAGCATCGAATGCTAATAATTTATAGCAGATGTATAAAATGCAACCGAGAAAGCCACAAGAAGCATACTTTCACAATGCATGTATTAAAAATAAATGATTTCGAAAAAACTTTAGGTTTATTTATTCCATTTTGTAAATATGTTATCATTTGAAATGTAATGAGCATGTACGGAAGTTTGAATTGCGTCAGCAAAATGTAGATTATCTTAAGTTCTAAACAGAACATTTAAAGCAATTTAATAACTTAAATCAAAAATCAATATTCGTTTGCTGTCGACATTATAGTACGCATGTAATTTCTTGGAAGGTAGGTCGTGCATGATGCCTGCTTACTCAAAACATGCATATGTTTCACTATACTGTATTTTTCAAAGTACCAATTTGAAATGTCATACTTAACACGCTTAAAAGAGAATGGATTTACCACGTAAGCCATTTAATCAGGGTTACTTGCGTGTTTCCGAGTTTTCATTCCAGCTGCTTAACACAAACAAGTGCATGGTTAGCCGTTGAGTTAGGTCACTACAAAAAAACTGTGTTAAATACGGGAAATTATCCTGATAAATGACGGAGGGTAATAACAAAAGAGGACATCGGTGCAAATAGAGATCGCGGCACTATTAAGTCAGCGACACAATGTTTTACGATTTTTCCGTAAAACATATACACCTGAGTGTAAGAGTGCATTTGACGCGCATCAATATAATATTGTGTTTATTTGTTTTACTAAAAGGTTATCCTTGTAATTTATGAAAATGTGTCCCTAAAGTCACTGAAAGTAGAATTTGAAAACATTTTTATTGCAGATGCTTAATCTAGGATATGCTGTGCTTTCTCTTCCCTATTGAAACGCTAAATATTGCGACACATTGTTATGTTTACATTTTACATTCACCTCCCTACATAACATTTTCTTTGTTATTATCTTCTTCCGAGCACCCATTCATTGACACCAAGGTTAACATTTGATCATAACAGTTGGAAACGCGCTCTCATGTTTACGTAACAGTGTAGTCGTAGGAGTAGCTATTTTAATCAAACAATTTGCCTTATGACCTCATGTCCTTTTTAAACTAATGTGTATTATCATAACTATAATTCATACGTCAAAAGGTTAATGTAAACAGCACGTTTCTAAATGATTGTACTAATTCGAGGCAATGAAAATAAGCAAAAAAGAAAGTAAACGATAGCACACTTGCTGCTCTATATCATTTTGCGCTAATGACTCATTTGTTTCCTTTTATTAGTTCTCATGTAATGTCAGAATACGTCAATATAGACATAAACAATTGTGAACGAATGAGTTCACTTTCTTTTATTGCTACTTTCCAACATAGGCCATTTGTTTATAGCTAACATTTGAATTCCATTTTGGCCACTTAAAATGTATGTTCTTTATGTTTTAACGAATCAAACTTGCTAAGGGCCATGATACTAATAGGTATGTATATTTTACGTTCGTGTTCCGTTCGAGTTCTCTAGTCATCTATGTAAGCCAATATTATGCAAAATGCCCATTAGTGTTTTTACATTAGTAAGAGGAAACCGAAAATATGATGGAGTAGACAGCGGACATAAACAATTAATATTTTTAACAATGCAATTTCTCCACACAAGCATATACTCTGTGACGACTACGTCTACTCTATTTATAATGTTACTGTACATGTGAGATTTACTAACCAGTTTGGGTGAAGAGTCAACGAGTGATATTAATATTACATGTTTTCATAATTTCACATGTGTAAGCAATCGTATTATGACGTTACGAAATATGAACTACGCCAGTACCACCAGCTCAATATATTTCCTGTTTCCTCTCATATTTTCATATAATTTATACCTTCTTTATAATATTTTGAAACATTAAAGGATTGCGCAGAATTTTCTAATATTAGAAAAGGCTATGGTGAATTGAGTTCAAGTTAGTTATATGAATGCTTTCTTTTGCTATTATTAAAACATCAACCATTTTTTATTAATAGAGCTTTTTATCCCTGGTGTAGTCGGCATTTACTGCTCTGTTGCTTCTAGAAATGTTGAATGCATGAATAATAATAATGATAGAAAATTATACTGGTACTAACAAAATGTGAAAGCACACATGAATATAAAATTCTTTGAGTAAAGTTTCTACAAGGCATAAAGAAACAGTAATATTTCTGCGTTTCACATGATACTAGGAACTCGTTTATTGTTGTCAGTTGAACTTTATACATCCCATGCGACTTTACTTTGACCTTCAGTCGAGTATCTCGCTTATTTCTCAATGGAATGAAAAAAAGAATGGAGCAAGTATAAAGCAAAATACACGTCTACAGCTTACTTTTCACCATTCATTCACTCACAATCATTCAGACAAGTCAGTCAATAACATCAATGTAGTGCAAGGGAAACGATCTATATTTATAACAGAACAATGCAGCATTACGAAACGCAAAACTTTAAT
>JAQFYG010005006.1:0-10366 GCA_034694325.1 Entomobrya corticalis
TGGTTTTGAAGAGTTTAATGTAAAATGTGCACAATTTATCTGTCAAACGTTTTAAAACAAAATGACACAAAATATTTTAATACGATGAGGTTTAACGTTATTTGCGGAATACGCAGCTGGTAATCATGAAAATTGCTTGATTTCTCTACTGTTGCAGTTATCAATTTCTTTCTTGTGTGCAGTAAAGTGTGTTGTCATCAAAATTTCTATTGTTATTATGTGCCAAGTATATACTAAAGAAACGTTCTTGTATTGCAGTTTTGAATGGGGAATAATTTCTGAAGCTGCTTTTGATACCAAGTTTAAAAGTCTAAAATACAGAAAAGTGCTAGAAATATGTAAGCATGTATTTTTACTACATAGAATTTGGAGGAACCGGAGCCTTTTGAAGTTGTAAGTATATATTTATCAGAAAGGAACTTGAAAAATCGTAACTACTCAGCCAAGTTTTCAGCAAAATGACATTTTGACAATTGGTTAGAGGAGTTTTTAAATAAAAAGTTATTTCAAAAAGATCATATTTGAAACCGAAATTGAACGCAAGCTCAAACCAAATGATCGATCTAGAATCATTTTTATCAGTTCTTTTTCTTCATTGGCTTGACTACATTGACTAAACACTCGTATCATATAGTTTTATTCTTCATTTAGTAGCCTATAGAACTTCAAATAAAAACTTCAAACAAACATATAATAACAAAAATAAATGGCAAGTTATAATTAGCTTTAATTTCAAATTCTGATATTTACATCTCATTTATATTCTGATATTCTGATGTCGTAAACCTTGCTACATTGAAAAGTTTTAGGAGTTCAATGAAATTATCTTATTTGCATTCATCATGAATTTATTTGTTCCCTAATTCTGAAATAAAACATTCTTTTTAAAATAGCACTCAACTAAAGTATTTCACAGTAAAAAATAATTGACATGATGAAGTCACTCTATTCAACTTTACGTGATCGCTATGATGAAAACTTTGACAAAGCTAATGGATTTTAAAAACTTTTCTAAACTTCTATGAATTTGCTAATGTTTTAATATTATTTACGTTTTATTTAAATGTGCTATTAAGTTTTGATAATTGCATTCTGATTTAGTCAAAACTAAAATCGTCGCACATACGGATATATATTATTCAACCAAATTATGACAACGTTTTTTCTACCTTGTTTATCATGAATGTGTATTTTCTAAGGTAAAATTACTTACAGTGAAGTTTATTTTAGTCATTTAAATTACCGAAAATGCTTAAAAATATATTGTCTTTACAACTACTTAAGTTGAGCAGTTATTCACAAAGCAATGTCAAATAAGAATTTAGAAATCCGATCTATACTGGTAATACCGCTGAGTAAAAGGTTTTTTCATAATTTGGAGCTTCATTAAAGTCAATTCATCACAGTTATTATCAGAGTCTACCTCATCAGTGCAATGATTCGTTTTAGAATTTAAACGGTCAACTTAGTTTCAATTTACACTGCAAACAGTTTCCATTTGTCGGAAGACTAATTGAATTTTAAAAGCACTTGTTTTATTTTTTACATTTCGCGATCTATGTAGAAAACTAGTAAATATCTTCGATAGTTGCGTATCAATTTCCATCAACGATTTGAGTTTTTGGCGTCAAAACTGTCCAAAAGATTTATTTATGAATTTTTATGATATGAAGCTACGGACTCAGGTAAAGTTCTCCTCATTATTCATTCTTTCATCTTTTTTCTTTTTCTTTACTCCAGTTGTTGATAAAACATTTTGTGTTCAATCTGAGTTGCTATGGTGTTGGCATATAATCAAATAAAAGATACAACCGCAAGTGAAGAATGGGACATTAGCGAGTTCGGATTCTTTGGGAATTGAGCAGAACAAAATCTTTTTTGATATATGTGCGTATGCTTTCACTCACAAAATGACATTCCATTTGACTCGACTTTCTTTTGATTTCTTTCATGGTTCCAAAAAGGACATCAAAGATGTTAAAATACACAGAAACTCCGCGGTAGTGAATTCAGGAAAATCATTGCTCCAAAGTTCGATGGGCAATAAGGCCTTTCTAAGATCGGGATAGATTACCGGGTGAAATATTAAGCAAAGTGAGGAATCCTACTAGCTTGGAATTCATAGTTGGCATCTTCAAAAGATCGATTCTCTGTAGGTTAGGCAATGTTATTTATCTTTTGCATTGTGCTTTTGTAAAGTATACCCGCTAGCAAAAAACAGTAAATAACTAATGCTTTTTTCATTTTCCCGATTTCAGTAAACAACATGAAACTCAGAGAAAAGCCATCAGCAGCTCCGAGAAAATGACACCAAGAGAGAATGTGAAAATTATTTGATTATGAAGATGAGTAATGATCATCCTGACTTTTGACAAGCAAACAAATAGAATAAACCAAGGGAAGGCTTCATAAATACTTGAAATGAAATCAAAACGGGATATCTATTGAATAAATGAATCATACTTTGCTGCTGATTCACACAAAATAATTCAAAAGAATCATCAACAAAAGGCACAGTTCTTTAAGTGGTGTGTCGTGACTTTCAATGTTGTAATCACATCTCATTCACTATTCAGTAGCGACTGTAAATTGGTTTAGGTTCAATTGAATGTTTTTATCGAACAGATGAAACAACGAAGTACAGTTACAATAATACAATGACGTGTTATATATGGTTCCAAGTCTGTTTGAAATGTTTGGTGACTGCTGCCGGTTTTTGAGTTGAACTATTTTTGACATCTCATTTCTCTTATGTCCTACTTTCAAGTAAATGGTATGAAAGACACAAGAGTTCTAATAGTTATATTATTTTTCAAAAGTAAAAGAGAATATTATGCTCCTTTGCACACGTTAAATAGTCATGTATAAACCACAATTCAGAGAAATTTGTTCACTTCAGCAGCAAATCAATGTCAGTGAACCACAAACAAAGTGTCAACAAAAATAAAGGATTTTGTGATTGCTGAAGATTTTAACAGGTTCAAATATTTATTTTACTTAAGTTACAAAAGTGCCTTTTTAAATTAATGCAAATTTTTTCAACTTTATTTTTGACGTCTATAGTTTTACACGACTGGATAATATGGCAATGGGTAGACGGTGTGTTTGTTAGTTATCGTAAATATAAAGGTTAGATACACTTGGAAATCTAAAGCTAGTTTATTGGAAACCATCGTTTTAGCATATTAGAAATATAATTGTGAAAACAATTGTAAAAAACCCCGCAATTAAAATTGTAATTCTTTCTTTTTTTACTTTTAAGCTAAGTATTCCGACTTTTGCAATCCTCACATATATTTAAAATACAGTGTACAGCAGGAGAAGAAAGACATGGGGCGAAACGAAATAGTATACGAGCGACCCACATCTACCCGACGACTTGCAACGAGCAACTTAAACCAACGCTCTCCCACGTTTTCCAAAAGCAGCAGTTCCCCAGCAACATTCACGCCGTCTACACATCATCCAAACACGCAGCTATTTTCTCTACTAAAACCGTTCACCATACAGCCTTTCTCGTACATCAACGTAGCTACCCTAGCAATGTTGAACAAAAAACAGATTATATTGCAGTAGAATGTCTGCTGACCTACCACAATATATTCAGTGTAGTCAATAAAGTTAGACGAACATGTGCTGGCTATCGTAAAAGAAAGTAGGAAGTGTGAGGCAAAATGACAAAACATTTTGTTGGACATTTTCCAAGCCAAACTAGTTTTCTCCACGTGTAAATATTTTCTGTACATGGTCATGGAGATTACAGAAAAATTGTATTATTTTCATAAGACAATACAAATTTGTGTTTTGGAAATTTGTGGAAAGTGACCGTTATAATCATAATTAATCAGTAATAATAGTAATGATGACTGCCGAATTTTTAAAGTCAAATCTACAGAATTTGACTTATTGTTAGAAAAACTGTTCCGCTATCACATCGACGCACATCAACCCCGTGAGAGTCACATCAAGCAGAGTCGACATGTGGATTCTATTTATGTTGATCCTATCCCAGTCTTTTTGCTATTTTCGTCTTTGCTACCTACGGTTTGAGTGGATTACAGACACGTTCAAGTAAATCTAAATCAATCGTGTACCACATTTCTTCAGAAAATAATACTAAAACCATAAGTTATAAGTTGTGCTTTTTTACTCGAAAACGGAACGTAACAAGATTTATTATAATCAAAAACTTTTTCGTCCATTAAAAAATGCTCGGTCGTCAGAAGAAAAAAGACTCACTCATCCCGTAGGGTCATAATTTTGCGAACTGAGTAATTTAATAGTGTAATGCAAATTTTTCACAAAAATAAGATAAATTAGTCCCACATCTGAGCTTGAGAATCTCAAAAGTGAAACATTTTGATGGACAGTTGGTATTCCAATGACATATAATAATGTGTATATTCTCAAAACAGCATCGGTATTTAAGTTCTGCCGATTCTAACCATTTCCAAATTTACGCAAATCTACGAAGATTTTAATTTCTTACAGTATTTTTGAAGTTTTCTGTACATAAACTCATTTATCCCTAGAAAAAGACTCACTTTGCAAAATTATGGTGATTTTCTGAATTCTAGGAAAAGTAAGCATTTTCCTCGTGCAAACTGAGCAAAAAAAGAGTGCAAAACTAATGCATGCCATTATTATATTGATGACATCTGTCGATTTATAAGACATCAGAAAGTGGAAAGATACAGCTTCTGACAATAATAGTGACAGCACTAAACATTTGATGTGGCATCTTAATGACATCTGTGTTCACAATTTACGCTATATACGGTATAACACATTTCATATACCTCGCGTAAAATGATGTTTGCTTTAAATATTCCAATGAAGTTTCCATATATTAAATCATTTATTTTCGACGACAAAATTCTAAATTGCAGTTTTGACTTCGGCTACGAGATCATTAGTTTCAATTTTTTGTTGCATCGCCGAAAATGAAAACGATTTCCAATTGAAAAGAAAGTCGTTTTTAGAGTTGGAGAGAAAAAATGGAACCAATTTTCACAAATAAGTTCCATTAGTGTTATTGATATCATTAAGCTTAAATACGAAGTATGTAATTTCCTCAAAACGAAAGCATATCTGATTTGTACCCATTTTGTGTACCTTTACATTTTACAGAATCTTCCCGCATTCATTCTTCAGTGGATGATAAAAAGAAAGAAAAAATGAAAGATGAAAATTAATGATTATTTTAATTCTTACTGGCTGACGACAGATTGCTTTTGTAATTGCTCTTCCATTAACTTTATCTGGTTTCTTTACATTCTGGTGAAGTGATAAAAAAAACAATCTCAGGAAATTGGGGGGACTTATTGATCGCCTTTTTCAATGCCTAATGGCTTTGTTTCTCAGAATTTCATTAAAAATTTTTATAAATTTGTTTTTGCAATACATGGGGATATATTTTCTTTTTTAAATTTTTCTCTTACTATTGGGTTTTTTTTAAATAAAATAAACCCAGAAATAATCCTATGAGTATTCTGATTTGAAGCATTTTATTTTTCGAATGTTTTTCTTTTTGATAATCATTATGTTGTTACGCAGTAACGTTTGACACAAATCAGCTATTTGAAGTCTAATAAAGTACAAATTGCCTACCACAAGTTTATAAAATCGAAATAAAAACATACAAAACTGACAAATTTAGAATAATAAAGGTCTCATCAGTAAACTTTGGATGCACATCTGCGCATTTACTTTTTATGTTAAAATTTGCTTGTCACATTCCAAGTTGCGGCAAAGATATAGTTCTTTCCATTTGATAGCATATAAAATATAAAATGCTGCAGTGTTTGCCAAGGACATATCTATAGTTACGTTCAAAACGATCAAAACTGTACTAAGCTTCCGACGCTGTTTCCAATGAACACAAATGCTGATTGGACGGAGAAGATTGTTTTTGGCAACTTGGCAACATTTAGACTTAATCAAAGAAAAAGCTTCATAAATTGAGATTTATAAAAAACGAGGGAAAACTGCAGTCGTTGCAATTCCCTCTCAACGTAATTCAATCTAAAATGCCGAGAAAATCCAAACATTCAGCCAAGTACAAACAATGAACGCAGGGTCATTGAACTTTAGATCGTAAGGGCTATTGATACCGAGAAACGGCAAAAGAGAAACAGGAAATCGGTGCAGCAGAACAGCAAACACTTCTCATATGGCCCTATTTTCATTAAAGTTGACTTATTCTTTTTTTCGTTGTGCCATCAGCGTCCCATTTCCATTAAAATACCGAAGAAGCAACAAATAAGACGGAGCATCTACTTTTAAGGTTTAAACCTATACTCCAATTTTTGGCTTCCTCCTTCAAAATCACCTTACACAAATTTCTGCATCTCAGGTTTCACGTTGGGCATGCACTATCGCCATGATCAGTGTTTCTTTCATTCTGAGAATTCTGAAGAAAACTTCAGTTTATTATGCGCTGTTTGTGCGACGTAGTTTGCATCCCATTGATTCAGTTAAACAAATTTCAAAAGAAAGCTTGGATGATATTATGTAAACATAGTCTTATGCAGTTATCAAAGATGTTATATGCGTCCTATTATTTTCGAAGGGTAAATTCAAAGTACTTACTAGTCTGTTATCGAGAAACAGGAAATGGGAAACGCCAGACACAAAAAATTTACCCCTTTTATTCTACCAACTCTCCCGAGTTTTCTTTTTACAGGATGATCATTATAACCTCATACCCATTTAATGTACATATTTAACTATTACGAATAACACGATGCGCAAATTTTTGTCTGCTTTTTTGCAGGGGTTATCATTTCCTCCAGATCAGCTTGCCCTCCAAAGCAAATGCTAATGGGTTCTTCCTCTTACTTTATATGCTATTGAAATCCAGTCTCAAAAAGAAAAGAAAGCAGCGGAAACAACTCGAAAAAACTTTCCCATAATATCTTTCCTGAAAAAAACTACTCTTTTCTTTTTCTTTTACCATTTTTTTCTCACAAACAAATTGACAACAAAAGGAGTACAAAATAGACGTAACGACGATCACAAAAATTTGAAAGAGAAAAAGGTAGCAGAAATGTTTTTTCTTTCCAAATAGATAAATTTTAGAAGTATTACTCACCAAAAAGCTATATTATGCTGTTGGTTATTTTAAATAAATCAGAGAAATAAGAGGGCTAGAACTAGAACTTCATAAAATTTTGACGAAAAGATGAAATGACATGAGAAACATTTAGGCTGGGGTTTTCTGAAATATTGTGTCTTTTTTTTGTAGGCTTATGTATAGCTTTATATAGTTAGGTAGAGTGATTCTAGTATGAATTCAGTTGAAAAAAATATGGGTGAAAGTAGAATGATTTACTACGTCATAAACTATTACGTTTGAATTTTTAATCTGTGCACGGTAGTATATCAGTTCAGCTAAACTAATAACCGGTTTTGCTGTTGAAAATATACCAGTTCCTCTAATGGAACCGGAGAGGACAAAGAAAAATATTTGATGATAATTTATAAATTTCGTAAGTGCCCCTAGTTTTTCATTTCGTTAAGCCACTTTAATTTATTCTTAACCAAATTTATTAACTTGCAAAGTGCCTATTCAAGATTAAATAACCAATTGGTTTTATTATAGTCTTAGTCTCATGACCTAAAGTAAAACAAGAAGTTCTTCATCTTCTAATTAGTGGATGCTTCCATCAATTTTAGGCAAACTCTCAAACACAAATAGATATAACACATGAAAGCTTTTAGAGCTGCTTTAAAATACTGCATCGCAACCGTGCCACCATAACATTATTCTGTTGCGTGCAATGCGTAGTATTAAAACAAATAACAAGTATGTTAAATGGATAAAAATACAAGGTTTTCGTGTTTTGCATCGACATAAAAAATTCGCCAAAACGGAATGTATATGTCAAGACAGGCACCCAAAAACAAAGAAAGCATCTGTTCCATTTTGTTAGTACTTTTAACAATCTAAAGTGTTAATGTGTGCAGCATAGGTAAATCGACGCAAATAAATGAAAGGCGCACCCAAAAAACAGAATCTTCATGAATTTGTCGACTTGAGTTAAGTGATCTTGAGTCTTGTGTTAAAAACCCTTGACTGCGTTTCATTCGTCCTTTATGGTTGACTGTCGACATTCTATTGTCAATGTTTCAACTAAACAAAGCTTTTTAATTGGTTGCGCTTTATTGAAGTTCAAAGTGTTTTCATTTTGAGTGAGGCAAGTTCAATATATCTTAATATTATAACCAGAAATAAAAGGGAATCAGCGGTTATAAATAATATAAACAAAGGTTGGATAAAATTAACGTTGTACGTATACGCTGCTTTTTTTTCATAGAAACTTGTATCATTTTTTTAAAAGAAACTTACGTCTTTGAAAATTGATTTATTTGCTGGCTAAGAAAGTAAGCAAAACAGGACAAGGGAAAGGCTGTAAATACCGTTTGATACTAACGCTGCAAATAATTTGAAACTTTAATTGAAAGTTACAAACTTTGTGATTTGTGCAGCTTAAAAGCCAACAAAAAAGTATTAATAGTTTTTGCGGCTGCTTACACTCCAGAGATGTGGTAACACCTGGAGAGAAAATTGAAAATTGAAGTGTGCTATGAGGTCAAATTGATAAATCAATTGAGAAATAAGATTATAAGCATCTTTACATAAATTTACAAATATTTACAAGTAAACTGAAGGATATTTAAAATCTTCCAGGACATGTGTGATTTTAATGCTGTCGTTTCCTTTTAAAACCTATTATTTAAGTTATCCCTGAAAGCTTAGTTCAGTCAGTTCCTCCTCGTTGATCCAAATTTTTGACGTACCCCAGAAAATTGAGAACGAATCAAAAAAGATTGAAATCTCATTGACGCTGACTTTTCCGTTTTATAACTCCGTCTTGCCGATGAAATTCATCAGGTTTACTGTCTACAAAGAAGAAAAACTATGACTAGAAACAGCAAAAATTAACCTCCAGGTAACAAAGAGTGATGAATAGATTCCAACACTTTAAAAATACCGTGCGGTAATTAAACCTACCAAATCAACAAAATGAAAAATGAATGGAAGTGCTGCTCAAAAAGTTACAATTATGTAAAGAACACTTGCATTATGTGGTTTCGGTATTGATTGTATAACTTTAAAACACAGTATAGATGGAGCAAAACATTACGGTGGTCACCACATTCACAGCACCTGTTTTCGAAGTTGCATCAAAATAATGATCATACTCGCAAAAATTTGTTCTAAAAGTAGAAACCACATTTTGACTTTGTTCGTGTTTCTGATTGTATCTGTGAAATGATAAAATGGAAATGTTCAACTTTTACGGCCTTCCTCATAACTCAATACTCTTAGCACAAATACTTTGATAATGATTTGTTTTCCAAACATGATCGTGTACATATCAGTTTGTATGTTATAATCAAACTATCTTGTATTTGTCCATTTAAAAGAATTTTAAGAGTAACGTTAAAGTTAGGAGGGAATTTATTTTAACATGGTTCATGTACATTTTCATTCAAAGGAGACATTGCTCCATTTAAACGAATTTAAATAGTTACGAAAAATCAAAGCAAATTTATTTTAACTTTAATGATGTACTTGTACAATTAAAAGTGATATAGGTGCACTGAAGGTAATAAAATTTAATTTTTACATATTATTATTGTTTAAAAATTCTAAACGACAATGCCAAAAGGGTATTTATAGCTAATGTTTTATGTGTTGGCAAAACCGGTATAATGTACCTAATCTGTAAAATATATTATTACTTTGTATGTTCACAAAAATAGTTGTGAAAAGGTCAGGGTTATGAGCCCAGAAAAAGTTTATTTGTTAAGGTTTAACCAAAAGACAAAATCGTTTATCATATATACTGTCCTTTGTCAAGTTATATATGTGGTATAGATTTATAGTAGGAATTCGAACGTGAACGGACATAAAAAATCTAATAAAAAATGAAAATATGTTTCGGTACGGTTTCTCGGTCGTGCGTGCATTTTTTATTTACGGTTAGTCAGGCTTTGAAAATTTATTAGGTTTTTAGAGTGGGTGGTTGAGTTGGAATTTAGAAGTATGGAACCAAAAAGCAACAATAAAATGAGATTTATTGCATCTCTCAATACAGACCTTTGCTTTCTTTTCTGAGCTGCAAGCAAAATGTAGGCAAGGAAAGTTTTCAGAAATTGTAATAAAAATATGCATGCATTGATAAACTACAGTGTCTTCACATTGTTAGGAAAATAGAAGATGTAAGCAATTTTTTTCGAAGCCTTCTAATATACACTCAGCGTGAGTACAGGTAACCTCAAATATACGAGGAGTTTTCAGCGGAAGTTTACAAGTTTTTGTTTGTCGATAAGTTCAACATGCACGCATAAATCAAAA
>JAQFYG010005007.1:0-10364 GCA_034694325.1 Entomobrya corticalis
ATTCCAAAAATCAAAAAAAAATTATAAAATCATCTGGAAAATGGGGTTGCTATTTGTATAAGCAAGAAGAGGAAGCTGAACACACAGATGATTGTGACATATTATACCGTAGCAAAGAAATTGTAAGAAAACATATAGAGGAAGTCCACGATAAAACATTAGGTGCCTCTTGTTCTGTAGTTCCTTCTACACCGCTTGAGCACATTGTACATGGTCAGGAAGTTCACAAAGGATACGTTGCCCTTTGTGCATGCAAGAAAGGATTCCTCACAATAGAATTAAGAGATAATCACGCAAACACAGAGTATGTTTAATATATTAATTAATGTGTTATTACTCGTATTCAATAGAATTATCTGATCTTTATGGTTTTTTACAGATGCGAGTTAGCACAGGAACTCCTTGTTGCCGTGAATACACCCACGGTTCAAGAGGAAGGTACAGATTTACCACAATACAGTTCAGCAAGTTCTGACGTCATCGTGAACCTTAATCCAGAGAATGGTAATGCTTTGTCATGTGATGTCCAAATGGACGATGAACAATTATAAAATGCCTTATATAAAGATGACAATAGAAAACATTAGCAGTAATTTAAAAGATTGTAAATAATTTGATGCCAGATACGTTTACGTTGTTATACCTGCAAAATTTGTACCGAAAAATACATACTAAAATATCCGGAGTTTGGTATTGTTTTTTGCTTATAAATTGTACCATTGTTGAGTAAGCTGTCATTTATATTTAAAATTGCAGGTACATAATGTTCATTGATACAATAGATAAATAACAAAACATAAATGAAACTAGAAGTAATATATAATGTAATATAAATATGGTTTTATTGTAATATTGTATCATTTATATGAACATAACACAAAACGGACATATAGATAGATATTATACATACTTATTTAACGCGGGCAAATTCAGAATAATATATATACAAGAAAGAAAAAATTAAGTTTCGGTTAATACTATTTTACAAGATTTTTCATTTATATTTGAAGAACATATTTTATATTAATATATTTGATATACATTCTGCGTCAATATCATAAGAGTGCTTTATATCATGTGCATTGCATTGCTTATTAAAAACATGTTTCAGAGTATTTTTTGCTGAATATTTGATAAAATATGTAAACTTTAACATTATTTTCAGGCAACCAAAGCCACATATAAGTTTAGTGATACTTAAAGTCGTTTTTTCCAATTGATAATAATATCTAACGCTTGAACTTTTGCATTCATTACTTTGAGTCGTCGATACATAGGAAGATATATGTTTCTTTACTATGTAAAGTCTCCACAGCCCATGCATATTCTTTACATTATTGCAATTACATTTTCACCAAAACTATTCATTTAATATGAATGTTCGAATTTATAGGGTGGATTATATAAAGTAGTAAAATTTAGGATTAGCTGAGCGGATTATATGACTTGAACTTCGTGGAACTTCAATAATTATTTAAAGAATGATCTGAATGCGACTCTGTAGACTTCTTTCAAAACTGATGGCGAGGATAAACACGCATACGACGAAACAAGCCATCACTTGATTTTAACCTACAGAACATCTATTTGTAAGTTGAAAGGCGTTCTCGTCCCCAGACATGACAAAACAATATTTTTGTTTCATCCGGGTTAAACCGATTTTTACAAAACAAACCTTTTTTAATCCACGATTAAGGGTACTCTAGGCACATTTCACCACTTGCTGATTCACCTTTCATTCTGCTCAAAAAAGAACTGAACAATGAGTTCCTAGCCATGCCGAGGTCTTCTGAGAATTTTATTTCATCTAAATCCCTTGCAAGCTGTAGTACATTGCAGTATCTAATGTCCCGTTCCCCTTCGTTGGATAGTGTCCAAAATGTTAAAGGTTAATAGCCGGATTTTACTTATGGAGTACGATGCTTGAAGAGACAATCAAATTGTTCTTCTGAGTGTTTCAGTAATATATGTCCATCAATGCAAACAGACACCGTCATGTAAACCTCTGTTCCCCAAGACGACCGCCCTTGATGCAGCAAAGTAAATCACCTTGGTTGATTGACGTTATAATGACGGATATTCCTGTTTTTTAACGCATTATGTATTCTATAGTTTCTAAGGAAATCAGCAAATGCATTTCGACGAAGTTCTTACTAGTTCTTTGACGTAGTTAAGGGCCCAAATTTCGGCTCCGTGTCGAGGGATTCTAAGAAGGAGATAATTTAGGAGTTTAACTCTTAAATCCCATGAATGTCTTGCTTTTCAAATTTATAGATATGACTGTTCCCACAGCGTTTATCATTTCAGTATGTGCGTTCTGGAGTTGATTGTAAAAGTTGTCACACGTCCAAAAAAGAAGCTCTCGTGTACTTTTACTTATTTACTTTTTTGACATTTTGCCCTTCAAACTCGAATTAAGGTTGATTAGTGTTAGACATATTACGGCGAACGAGCATCCTTCAATTGATGGTTTATGTCTCTTCAACATTCGCATTAAGCCCCTTTCTAATACAGCATTCCTCTATTTGTTTCAGCTTTGGCTGCAGATGAATTCATACTAGTTCATGCACAATCAACTATAATTACCAGTTCATATGCACAGGCAAACACGTGTACGGATATTCCTTCCATTTCCATCATTTTGAACACGTCTTCAAAGCCACTTATTAAAAATTAAAAAGAGCAGTGGATTATCCAGTTTACCTTGTAAAACCCATTCCGTTACGTCGTAGAATTTGTTTGGACCATCCTGCGTACGAATAGTTCGTTTAGATTTAGCATAGACCGATTTGAGGTTTCTTATAACCTTGACACTTGCCCGATTCTCGTTGAGCTTTTTAAAAAGTTTGTTCCTCCGTGCATTATTTTAATAAAAGTCGTGGTAAATATTTACTAGCGCCAAAATGGTTTTGTATTGAAAAAGATTACTTACATTTATACCTACTTTGTAACAAAGCCAAGTAAATAAACATGATGGTTCTCAATCCGCACAAGTACCCTAGTCGATTACTTTGCAGAGTTTTTAGGCGAACAAGATCTTTACATATAACAGTTAAATTGATAAAAAAATTAAAAGAAAACAAATAGTGTAACTAAATTAAAGAATGCATTTAGTTACATAATTGAAAAAAAAATATTACAAGCTAGTTATGTAATCATTTGAAATGAGTTAGGAGAGAAGAAAGGCTAAAGCTTGCGAGCTGTGTGCAATTTTAACTGAACAGAATAAGTATTTCATATTGTTTTAACAAGAAATCGTATCCAGTTAGTATCTGTGTTTATCTTGAACACACAATGCACGCAATATGCACATTCTATGATATATATATATATAATATGAGTTGGCTGGGAAGGTTAGTGTTAGCAGTGAGATTGTTATGGTAACATAGGTAGCATTGCCCATGTAACATGATAATAAGCTAGATTGCGTAACAAAGTTATGTACGTTGCTCTGATGTATAATGGATTAACTTCAGTACCAAAAATAAATAGTTCAAAATGGAAAGACTACATACACGTTAACTCCGCGCTACTAAATCCACTCACATAAGCAACGCAAAAAGAGACTGTCATATCCCTGGCATGTGGCTGCAATATTGATAGATTGTATATTATTAGAATGGCGTAGTATAGATCTCACATTGCCATGACATTGTGGTATAAAAAATGTTATCAATGATCAAAGTTTTTCGCTGACACTAGAATAAACTTTGTTGCTGTGATGATGTGACACAGTCTTAATACCATAATATTGTTTGCACTGCGCTGTTGTGTTCTAAAAAAATTACATTTATCAGATCTCTTTCATTCAATAAACTGTAGTGGAAAGTGTTCTTAATATTACAACATGTGTGTCATAAAGTTTAGTCAATTTATTGTAACAATTTTTATGATGGCAGCCTTTATTGTTACAACCCTACAGGATTTCAGAACATTGCCAGAATTTTTTCACAGCGAAATAGACGATTGTGTCCTCAACAAAACAAAGGATTTTGATAACGGAATATGTGAGCCCACAGTAAACGTTATATACTGTTTTCTGTCTCATTTTTGTCATTATACGTACAAATCAAAACCAACCAGTGACACGAAGATTAAAATTAGAACAAAGGTTACAGGGGAAGTGATCTACTATGCATCTTTGTACTATAGAATATGTCCAGTTACAGTAAGGAATGACTTATGTGATGGTAATAGGAAGCATCCTTGTTCCTTAAATCTGAATAGTCCGAAAAACAGGGAATGTATATTTCAATTGGAAAAAGTTTCAAAAAACATACCATGGGAAAAACAAAGTGTCACAAAATCTGTGATTGATCGACTACTATTATTCCATAGAATTGGGCGTAATTCTACAACAATTATATTATGTAAGCTTTGTCAATTGTCTCCAAATAATGTTAAAAAATTACGTATATTAAAGTGTTGGATTTTATAACTATAGCCGGATGAGAGAAACAGAAGGGATTCCAAATTGTAAAAGAGCCTTATTCCATCATTCAAGGACCACCTTCATAATAATTGTATATGCTGTCACTTACTGAGTAAATATAAAGTGAAAATCATCTTACTATTTTGTTCAACAATAATGTATTATAATAAATATATGCATAATTTTAGTTGTCATTTATATGTTATATGTTATATGTATTAAATGTAGAAATATTATTCACGCAACCTATTTAAATCATTAGAAATATTAGTAAGGAACCAACCGACAGCGTTTTTATGAAATTGTAAAACATTGTCTTATAAACGTGTTAGTTAAGAGCACATTAAATTTTACTAATCATAAAAACCAATATGATGTACATTTAAATATAACATAATATATATTAAGTTTTTTATTCACACTTTAACGCATTTGAAAATATGCAATTACAATTCGTTATGGAATTTCAAAAGACCCACAAAATTACCCACATTAAAAAAGTCAGTATATTTCCATCTTTTCTAAAATCGCGAAACGTCAAATATTTTTGTTACATTTTTACGTTACGTTGTATAATAAATTACATTGTGACCAATTATTTTCATTCTTTTAGAACCTTAAATAACAAAGTATTCAGGCATAGTTAGTTTATATCCGTTTACAGTAAAACGTACTATAATCCTGAAATTGGAAGGACCCCAAAACCTTCATCAAAGACTAAAAAATTGCGGACCTTGATCACGTAGTCAACATTTGAACAACCAATGGAAAATTTAAGATTTTGGAACACAGTATGTGTTCACATGTAAGTTCCTGATGGGTTGTCTCTGCATACAGGCTCCATACAAAAAAAATGTTATTAAACATCCAAATATTAAATACAAGGTTTTACAGTTTGATAATACTATTTTTAATGTCAAATAAAAACAATTCTTGTGAAATTTTTATGTTATTGTCATATTTTATAGCTTTTATTCATCTGTTTAACTTAAATTATATATAGGTCATACAATGTTTGAGCAGAGTTAAAAATAATTTTTATTTTGCGATATATTTACTAATTTAAAAAATAAAGATTCCACTGAAAACTATGCTTTGTAAAGACTAACACATAATATTCATGTCTTGTATTTTTACTGTAACCATTTTATGGCAAACAAGATAGCAGTATATTGTATGTTTATTTTTGAAACATTACATCAGCCTTCTTGATAAATTCATTGGACCAATTTTCGCATCACTAAACATGTACGGATAACAGTTCGTCCATTTGACCTAAAAAAACTTACGATCTATTTGCAACATAATACTTTGCGCAGACTAATTAATACAACAATGTTTTTATGTTTAAAATCAGATTTCAATTATATCAACATAAAGAAATTTCACTTTATATATACGTGAAAATGTATAAATGCAGTCACAGAATTATTGTTAAAAGAACGGCATTCTTTTCTAGTACAAAATATTTTGTTAATCTTATTGATAAAACTTCAGGATTATGCGTTGTGAAAATTAAGGATTACGATAAAGAAGTATGCGCCTATTGACTGATGATAACACATATAGACATTCAAACTGCAGAAATTTAATTTCAAAACATCTGATTTTGTGGAATAAAGCTTGTGCTTGGGTTAATTTCTGAGCAATAAATTAAAATGAACTTCAATAATCCCAAATAAATAATATCCTTCATCATTTTATATTTAAACAACTTTTCACATACATTTTTCTGCCTTTACAGTCGGATGTTCCATGTGCAATACAAGAGGAACGATAACAAAGAAATATTTATAATATTCTATTCAGTATTACAACTTTTAAGTATTTTCTTCAACTATTCACTCATTGATTGCACTCATTTAATTTATCTTTCCATTAGTCTTAAAATAAACAAGAATAGAACGTATTTATTAGTGACGGCTGATATCAATCCAATGTATTCAGAGCTTCCAATAACGATTAAAAATAATGTTAGTTTTTAGCTTAGCCAAATGAAAGTAAATTTTATTTACTTAAACTTTATGACAGATTCAAGAAAACGTGGCATGTACTTTTTTATATCAAAAACCCATGAGCAAACATGAGTTCTTACATTTTACATCGAATCATACTAGGCATTTAGTAAAATCTCTACCATATTCTTGTGATTTAAGAATAAGATCATGCTCAGATTTAAGTGTGAGAAAATTTAAACTCAATAGTTAATACGATAAGTTTATAAGATTAGGTTATTTCAATTTCATGTTAAGTGAAATTAATTTGAATCTAAAATCAATTGACAGAGAACGACTTATCTGTACATAATTCGAACTACTTCTAAATTACTTCAAAATACATAATATTCCGATAGAAAGAAACATTACTTAAATTGATATGTATAACTCGAAGGTGAACAATGAACCTAATGTTTTTATCGTTTATATCAGATATATTTAAATACTATTTTTAACTTTATTATGACAATCAATATTACTTTTGTTGGGTGCGACGTTTAGATGGACCAAACGAAAAATCAAGCTGTCGAGTCCCGTTATGTTTTGATACTTTAAAAGACGCTTTAACGTTGTTGCTCCATTGACGAAGATTATTTATCAATTTGTTGGCACTAACTAGTACATCAACTGGCAAATCGTCAAAGGCAGTCTTTTCAGAATCAGATAACTGCATTTGTGACGAATTAAGATGGATAGTAACAGGATCCTCCCATATTCTGGTTGTCACTGGAAACTGCATGTTTAAAAAGACAATAAAATATTAAAGCGTACGGATTAAATTCATGAAAAAATTTAAATTTAAAAAAAGAGTGGCCACATTGTAGAATTGTATCAAAAACATAGTAACATTGATTTATAATATATTTTCAGACAGCCTTCCTTATAATTATCCTAATCATATTGTGAATATTACTCAGTAGCAATTTTATAATAAATGAAATGTAGTTGCTTAAAATCTTTGTAAATTGTATGTTTATAATTTCAACAATACCTCACATAGCTCTTTGCTTCCATACTCTCCAATAGTTTCAGACCCTACTATGGATGAACAAAATTTTTCCACAAATTCTAATGACACATTAGACCATAACGAACGACTTGCCCCATGCACGGGTATAATGATAACAGAATCGAAAAACATGAACCTTTTAATTTTTTTCATGTTTTGACAAAACCACTCGTTTTGATCTCTATGAAATTGCTTAGTTGGTCCACATCCGGATCGATAACAATAATCAGGTAGTGTTTGCAAATAGGGTGGCATAAACGTAGTCCAGGTTAACTCAAAAATGCTTCCTGCCATCAGGTAATCTTTTGGATGAAGAAATGTGAAGACGTAAAATAAAACTAGTCGCATTGTCACTACAATCACCAACACCACATATCAAAAACTTATTTTGACAAGTTAATCGCCAATAAATGACTTTAACTATATTTAAAAGAAAATAATAAATAGATTAAACTGAATTGAAGTACTTGATTGTTACTTTATAGCGATTAACTATTCTGTATATTGAATTACAGTAGTCGGATTAAAGTCGACCAAATTTAACGGTGCATGACATTCAGTGGGAAATGCTTGAAGTTAAATATGGTCCGTAAAAATTAAATTTGTACATATATTTACTTCTCCATATCTGCAAATACAAAAAAAAACTTATGTAACGCAACAAACATTTTGCACAAGGTAGGTATTGCTAAGACCTCTAGTACATTAATTTCTGTTTCATTGTAAATGAGAAATATTATGTTATGTACAGTGGTAGCTCCACTTGTAGAAGATGGTCTGTGATACACTAATAGTAGTTATACCTTTAAAAATGCAGATAGATAGAAAGAACACATGCATTCCGGTATCGTTATAAGAACGTGTACATATGCGTATAAATATTTAATTTTAGAAAACCAACAACGGCAAATGCACCAACAATGTACAGTCAATGTAAACTAGCCATCACAAATATGTTTAAGCAATTACCATACAAACAAACATCATAGTTGAAATGATGTATGTACTAATGAATATTTACTGATTTTTGGATTTATGCTATCGCTTTCTTGCTATTGAACATTACATGTTTGATTTTTTTGTATTAGTGGTATATATTAGATTTATTTATTTTGACAAGTATTGGTTTTACATGAAATATTGCATATTTTTAGTTCAATTCTGCTGTTATTATGCTGGGATATGTTCATGCCATTCATGCTACCACTTACTTGTTTCTGGACTTGTGACTATTCTAATTTTTATCGCAGTATATTACACGTGTAAGATTAAAAAGGAAATAAAAGTTTATGGAAGAGAATGGAAAGAATATATGTAAAGTAAGAATATTATTTGTAAGGTAGTTCCTAACGCATTTAAGGTACCAAGAATATTTTATATAAATACCTATTTCCTGAATGGTTAAAAATAAGTAACGTTTAACGTGTTTTTTGATGGTTTTTATATTATGCCCATACGCAATCATGGCTTTCAAAATAATGGAATATGTAAATACCAGGAATGGCAAAACCCATGTGTTTGGACACTTAAACCCAGACTCACGGGTTAAAATGTGTTTAATTAGGTAGGTTGATTTTTAACGGGCAATATACAAAATTACATGCATTTAAATATAATCATAGAAAAGCCGCGCTATTACGTTTTAAATGTTGAAGTGATAATACGCAGTTACATTATTAAAACCCGCTTGTGAGAGGTGCTAATTGGGTCAATTAAACCCCGGGTAAAGCGGGTTTCCGCAGCCCATTTAAGCCCATGTGTCATATCTAATAATTACACAATATTCGAAGCAAATTGAATAGTTAAGTTGGGGTTGTACTAAAATGTATGTTTGAAAATCCATTCAGTTTACAAGATTCAAAAATTGTTTTAAAAAATATTAGTAAATACGAAATAATAATAGACGAAGTCATATATTCGTGCCTACATAAATCAATATTCATTATTGCCATAGTTTGTGCGTAGAAGCCACTAAGCGAATAGTGCAACTGCACTATAACTCTTACAATAGGAGTCTGTTTTTCGTACACCTGTAGTCAGACTGTGTCCATTGCGTTGTTTATGGAAATTAAGAACCATGAAGATCCTTAATTTGGGGGCCAGATTGTCAACGGTTAAAGTATAAGCTTGATAGTAACAGTACTTAAACATTTATAATATCTCATTGTAGAATTTGTCAAAAAATTATGTTTATATAGAAGCAGATAGTCCTCGCAAAAAGCAATGAGGTTACCTACACCCCCATCTGAGAAATCCACTTGTCTACTTGTAAATGCGTTTATGTATATTTGTATGTGAGTACCGATCGAGAGGGCATGTCTGCTGACGTAGTTTTAACTAAAAGCATTTTTTTGTAAACATAGTCAAAGTTTAGTTGACTGCGCTGTCGTTTTCAAAGGTCATCAGGTCATCGAAAAAAATGGAAAATTCGAGAAGAAAAGCAGCGCAGTCAAGAGTTCATGTTTTCGTTAGTACGAACTTGTTTGCGTCAAGTCAGTAGTAGGAGTAGTTGAGTAGTCGTATTGTATTGTACGTTTAAGCGGTACGATAATTAAAAAGAGTTAATTGTTCATTTAAAATTAATGTAAATAAAGATTATAGTTCTTCGTTATTGTAATTACTATAAATACCGTGTTGTTATCGGTTTAATTTATTTACTAGCCAAAAGTCAGGCATTTTAATTGAACTTAAGGCACATTTGGCCATCGTGAATTGTGATTTAGCTAATGAAGCGTATAGTTAGTTGCTTTTATCCTGGCTGTATTTTAATCACCCAAACCCATTCTAAAATAACAAACGAATCAAGGAATTTATGTTGCAAGAGCGACAATAGGTTTCTTGTACATTTCTCTTATTGTATAGTCTTCAGTTGTACACTATATAGATGGCGGATTTTTGGAGAGGCTGTATATTAACGTTATATATA
>JAQFYG010005008.1:0-10364 GCA_034694325.1 Entomobrya corticalis
TGTAAACTTTGAATGTGCATATAGGTATTTATACTTTTTATTTATTCAACAAAATATTGCATAAAAGATAGATTAAGTTTTCTTATAGTGCATCATTATTTTATGATTATAGGACAATCATGTATGTCTTACCATCGCCAACACTTTCTTCAATATCTACAATTATACTTGACAATCCATTTTCCAGTCTGCATAGATCTACAATAGAGAAAATAAAAATTACGTATTAATTTTATCACTTCATGAGACTTCAGCTAAGTTCAGGTCAGAAATATATTTCAAAGTGATGTTTAGTTTATTAGAATGCTTTGTGCGTAGGTATATGCAAAATTCAAGGAGCAAGGTCTTCATAGGTACTTCGCATTTGCGTTCATAAATATTTAGAAGCATTGGAAATTAAAAAAAATATACTTATGCAATAAGTGAGTTGTCAGCAATTGCATTAATATTTTGTAGATCAACTTCATTGCATATTTTGTTCATCCCATTAAAAATGGTTTAAATTTTTTTGTAATTTGATGGTAGCTGAATGATGAACTCAAGCTCAACCAAAACAGTTATTATTGACAGTATGTTTTACCACAAAAATCGTAGCTGAGGTATGAATATGACCACTTTGGGCATTCGAGTCAGAGTTCATTGTAGTGTAACCGGAATATATGAATCAACCCGTAAACGTATCAACAAAAGAATGCTATATTTAAAAGTAACAATGTAAAATTTTATAACGTTTTATAAAATAAAATAGTTGTTGAATCCTAAAAGTTATTTGTCGTATTTACTCCCACACAAGATACATCAGTGTCCACGTAACTGCTAATGTGTAAGTTAAGCCCATGAGTTACGAGTCAGAATGTGAACAAATATGTTTCGTTTGGACTCGGGTCGGGAATAATTGCTATACAGGAAATGCTCTTCCTGCTTTTTCATCGCTGAATCTGGCTTTGTTGAACTGAAATTTTATGGGGGAAGCGAATAAGACAAACTTTTTATATAACGAAACTGGTACATTGTTGGGTGCAGTAAATTCCATACTTTTGGTTTTTTGCACAATAATTCAGTTGGGAAAACCGCTTTGTACATACTTTAAAATATTCTATGACTGCGTATGTCTAATAAATTGACGGAACGGACTGGTAGGTAAATCGTAAAGTTCATCCATATTCCATATCACAATAATATGTATCCTCGAAAGCATAAGCAAAGTAAATCGCAAACTATGAGCTTATTGGGTCTTTAACATATATTATCTTCCATCGCAGTTATAAAAACGTACTAACCACTGAATCATTTTGTCAGGAATGTGTAGATTGTTACAACGGTCCTGACAATTTTGGGATGGGGGAGGTGTCTTGGGCGATATAGGACCCTCCCTCCAACTTAAATTACCTAATTAAAATTAGTTGGCAAAATATCTGATATACTCAAAACTTAATTTTATCCTTAACAGCATATGAACCAAAGATTTTATTAATTTACTTAATTTGTTATTTTTTTAAATCATCTTCATAATGGCAAATTTTTACTATAAAATATAGTTTATTGAATCAAAATTCAAAACAAACTGTCATCAGTTTGATGCGTCATTCAAAGCTAATTGGTGATACCATAAATTCGTAAAAACGCATTAAAGGTCTGACCAGAACGACGAGACAGTAGCAAGAATCGCCCACATGCTGGTAGTATATTGCCATTATACTTGTAACAACAACAATGAAGCATAGAACATTTCAAGTCTACTAACGTGTATTTAATGAGGTACTGGCAAGAAAAAAGCCAAACAAGCCCAGCAAGCTCATCTACCTCTGCTTAATCAATGATTAATTCCACCTCCACTTCCCTTTCAAAACGCCAACGAATACCAATGATTTTGTTAAAGTTGTTCTGAAATGCTCTTCACTTTTACTAAAACATTTTATTCGCAACAACACGCAACAAATATCATCAAGTTGTATTTTATACCTACTCACACCACCTGTATTAAAAACTATAGTATGGCATCAGCGTTCTATTACAGGTTTAGAGTATGTGAACGCGGAGCGAGAATGTGTAAAATAGTTAGGATGATGCACGATGATGAGTTTTGTTGACCTCGATCTCGGGGATATTGAAAAGCATCTAAAACTGGTTGAAACACTGAAACTTGCGACCACAACTAAAATAAACAGCCAAGGCCTTTTGCGTTTTCATCATTATTATCAACACAATCATAAAGTTTTATTTTAATGTCGACTGACCCAATTTAATTGTTGGATGCATAAAAAAGCTCCAGTGCAGAATCACATAAATTTGAAAAGCAATATGTGCATTTCAACAAGATGATGAAACTAGCTTTTAAAATCAAAGAGCAATCTTTTAACTTTGACTAACTTTTGTATATTTAGTGTTTTAGTATTTTACTCTATTATAGCATTGGAAAAACCGACAATCGCTCCCAAATAAGTTCTCTGTATCAAGTAATTAGCTTTGCATTTATTGCTATTAAAAGGATGAGCTAGAGCTATTTAAAGTGGAGAGTGCAAGCTAATCTGCTAAATAGGATGCATGAGTATTTTATGTACCTGCTGCATAATTTATGTATTATCTACGTTTTTGTCATTATGTAATTTTAGTAAATTGTAATTGTGCACATATGTATATGTATTATGTATGGATTTAATTAAAAGTGACGCACAGTTTAACAATGAAAGATTACCTCTTATTTTTTGTATGTAGTAACTGAAAAGGCTTCTGAAGTTTGAATAACATGGAAAACTACATGCATATAATGACGTTGTGATTGCATATTAATTCGGGTCCTCCAAAACACTCATTTTTACCAAAAAAGGCAACTTCTATTTTTACACTTTTCAATGTAATTTTCGACATTAAGTTTTGTTTTCATACAGGAGCCTTGCTCGTGTCCTGAATTCATGCTCACCAGGGCCTTTTCTATCACCATCATTCATTAATAATTAATTTGAGAGAAAATTTACGATATGTCTACATAAGCTTGGCATCAATACTTTAGCGAAATAATTTATACTTTTATTGGGATTAAGTGGGGAAGATGGACCATTGTAAAGGAAGAAAGAAATGAGGAAACACACTTGAATTCACAGACTAAATGCTAATAAAATCTTCATTCCACAAAATGGTCGAAGTAATCAGTGATCAGCTCATTTTTGTTTGTACACCGTTATTATGGCCTTATCTTGTAATGACATGGTCGAGTAATTAGAGATATTCTTTTAGCAACTTGTTAATGGCTTATTCAAGGTTTAACTAATTTAATAATGAAAAATGACTAGCATTGATTGTCTTCTGTTATAGTATGTAATTACGCATGCCACAAATAACGTGAGTATTGTTGTCGCTCACCCAAAAATACATACTTAGGTATCTAGTTATGTCCGCATATTTACAAGCACCGTTTTTATGACAAATCGATGATGTTAAGTAAACCTAATGCCAGTACAAAAGAGAATACTTTCATTTGTTTGGCGACTTATCGAATCTAGGTAGTTGGACTATTTTAGGTACTTACAGCTTTTAAACGGTGTAGTTGTTTATTGCATATTCGATAAAAGAGAAGATTTAAATAATTTCATCTAATATGCTTAGTTTCTCTGAGGTTAAAGTGCGATAAATAACCATCACTAACTTTAGTCTTTTCAATAGTCCTACTTGTCTTAAAGAATGTCAACTTAAACGTATTGTACACATGTAGTACAGTATTCTTTATTGATACAGTGATGATTTAACAAACTCATTTATTAAGACTATTGATAACTATTGATGTTATTGATAACAGCGGTGAGTTAATAAAAACAAATTTAATGACTAGTATGGCTACCGCAGCCGAGACTAATCAATAGTATTACATGTTTTCAATTATTACCAGTTCAAACAATGTTTAATAAAAATGAGGAATTGAGAGTAATGAATTACAATGAATGAAGATTCACTAGCAAAAATTCAATGCTCATACGCTAGACAAATCTTGTTTGTTGTCTGTATGATGTTGCATGCTACCTGTCTGATAGTAGTACTTTGTTGTGCACTTTCATTGTCATAGCTTGGCTTGCATTGCATTTTTGGTAACTACTGAAACAAATCAACGTTTTATTTGATTTCATATTATCGATGACGATGCGCTTTGTAATTAAATGACACGAGTATTAATGAAAAATACTAGATTCAAATGCACCCTTTCAATACCACAATGTTCGTGCCATGCCCTCCTGCTAGCAAAACAAATGTCAGGGATGATTTCGATGGTTGGCAGATTCTGTGAGGTACCTATTAACGAGTACTTATACTTCTACTGCTGGTGTGGTGTGTGCAATCAACTTATTTGTGATTGTGGAGTATGGTTTCAGTAGTACAAGTGGTTTCTTACATCCAAGCCAACTTTTCCTGTTTGTAAATACCAACTTGCCTGCCCACTTATTTACATACGTTAAAACATTTGAATTCTATCTGCATCCACTACAACAATGATGTAGTTTTAGGTGGACAAAAAATGTTTCTTTCCGAAAAGAATGCCTATATTATTCTCTAAACTATATAATTTCATGTGAAATGAAAGAACAGCCACATAAATAAAAATGAATGACTGAAATATAAGGAATGAGAGGTTATGAAAATATTAAAACTGATTCATAATGTGCGCAAAGTATGAAATGCATAGTACAAGGTTTAAGTGTCAAGCGACTTCATAAAATATATAATGTGTACCTACATATGGTACCGACAACAATGTATATTATGCACGTTCTCAGAGAGCGATATGAGTAAAAATCCTGTTTGCTTAAATACTACTCATGTCAGCAACATCATCTTCATGAATTGAGGACCTGGACTCAATAAAAGCAATATGCACAACATGAATATATGAGCACACAGATTCAAATGCAAAACTGAATTGAATTCCCCGTGCAGTGTGTAATAATGTGCGATATTTAGGAATTAAACATATTGCATATTATGCTTCGTAAAAGACAAAAAACCAGGCAGGATCTTCTCTCTGAACATTACTTGGGTTGACCTCAAGAAAGAGTTTTGATTTTAACCACAACAAAGAGAAAGAAGGGAGCTGAACTGGGGGTAGACGTTCACATAATAAGTTGTACATCAGGATGAATATTAGGCTGTGCATGAAAATGGAAGTGGATTTCTATGCAGCGTTGTGTACGAAGTACGAATGCAAAGTTATTGTAAATTTTCTTAGGTGGGCCGACGGCCACCACCATTAGCAGCATCACCTTAACTCACAACAACGAAACTGAGCCCAGCAGCGTACTACTATCAACTTGTCCAAGTTTAGGGCAGTAGGTTTCAAACACTCGTTTTTTATTTTCTTGTTATTACAGCGTAATAAATTGCATTTATTACATACTTCCTTACAATTTTGTTATTACATTTTGCTACCTTGTGGTAAATTCAATAATGCAGTAAAAAATGGAATCCGGATTCCATGTATTTTAAAATAATTGTACATTTCATGAATATGTCTATACATAATTATGATTGCAATTGAATTTGTTTACAATAATGTTCCTTCATATGAGGTTAATATACTAATACGAGTACGTTTATATTTATCTATTAGTACTTGCTAACAACTGTTTGAAAATGTTCTAAGCAAACAATGTAAGTATTAATAAGCCTCCCAAAAATTATAGATCATCTTACAGAACTTCCTAATTATACTGTGATCCACTATCTTATTTGAAAATGAAATACTAAACAAAGTGTACGCAATAGCAAGTTTTAAAATTCCAGTGAATGGTTTAGTAGAGAAAAGAATATAAATGTTCAAATGAGAATGATGAAACAAGGTATAAGATCGACATGGTGTGAAAATATGTACTCAAAAGAAGATATCATCACTTCATTACGTTCAAGGAATAAAAGAAAAGGAGGTAATCCTTTCACAAGCAACCAGATCGTGCTGAGTTTTGAAGACGCAGCCCCGTGCTGTCGCTGCATTATTATTTGACATGTAAATATACTATTAATTTTGTCTTTCTCTTACAAAAGAACATTGTTACTAAATCCAAGAAACGGCCTTTCTTTTTATTCTAAAGTTTGAATGGATCATCGAGTTATTTGAATTGCTAAATTCATACACATAGCTTACACCGACTATGAGACGCAATGGGAATGCGTGTCTGTGTCTCGAGATGCGTGCAACTTCGATCAAGGCATGTAGGAATTTGTTTACACGTCGATGCAACATTTATTTTCCTTTAACGACGAATATAAAATATTTTTTTTAAATCCATGTGAAGCTGAAGGTGATTACTATCTCCGGCAAAACATTCTTAATCCTTGCACTGCAACACATACATTCATATTCAATAGTAGATTACGAATATAGAAAGATAATGGGCATTTGCGCTAGGATAATATTTTTCGTCAACGACAAAATTGACCTACATCTGTCGTATTCTTCAGCAGGAGTTGCAGCAGTTGGCAAGCACAAGTTTTGTTTTGCACATGCATCTCGCCATCGCGTATTAAAGGAAATGGATACTAAAGGTACACTGTACACTATCTAAGGAACTGTTGTGCGTAACTACCTCTTAGACTTTCTTTCCTTGCGGCGGTTAGCGCTCTTAACCCTTACACCATAATGTAACCATTTATTTGCTTATATTTCATGTCATCCAATCTTGAAAATACATATACACAACCCAGTGTTTTCTTCTCCTGCCTGCACTTGTCTCTACATCTTAGTTTTTCCTGTAGCCTTCGTTTTAAAGATAAGAAAAGGTGCGTCTACTTGAATATTTCATGCTTCCTTTTTGCAGAAATGAACAGGTAACGTACTGTAATACCCGTCAAAAATTTCATAGTATACAATATACATAGTTAATAACATGAGGTTATTTGCAGGTTTATAATAACTGACAACACACAGTAACGGGCACAACGAACCTCTAATTAAGCTTTACGGCAAGCAGATTATCGCGCTTCCATATTCTTTTCTTTTGGTTTCACAAAGAACTGTCCTTAAAGCACGGAGGCATTCAGCAAAATTGAAAAATAAATGCTTTAATGCTTCATCCTTCCTTGTAGCTACTGTGAGAGATCTATCATTATGAATTTTTTGAAGGTGTTTTCTACTCCCATCGTTTATGCAAACACACAATGACTCAAGAGACATGTACCAATTACAAAAACACTGTGAAAGATTCAAAAGACATTCATTTTTATAAAAAAACATCATGAGACATATAATCATAATAAGCCACGACTTTTTAAGCCGGTTTTTGGAAGCTAATGTAACGCAACGGGATCTTTCATCTTTTCATTTGAATTTTTGTTGCCATTATCCATGTATACTAAGCAAGTACAAATGTATTGGTGACAGTAACTGAGTACTCATACAAATGACAATGATAGAATGAGATACTAGAAATTGTATTTAAATTCATTGACCGAATACCCTAATAAATTTTCATTTCAAAGTACTTTTTAATTACTAGAAATATTTTTTAAATATTACACTGTTTCTTTCTTACTGCATAGATATATGATCAGTTTCTGAAGAATGCACATTTGGGCTTACGACAATTGAACCAGAAGACTGGAGACTGAGCACAAACAATTAACAGTTTTATAGTAAAAATATAATATATAATAAACTAAAATTATTAGTAAAGAAGTAATTTTTATTTATAATATTTACTTATTTATTAAGGTTATAATAATAATATGGTTATAGGGAGGAAGTCTGTGCAGTAGTTGATATGAATCCAGCGATAAAGTTGTATCAGTTACTATTTACTGTAAATATTTATATACTTTAGGTAACGTACAAACGGTAAGAAAGAGAAAAATAAAAATACTGAACAATGTTCATGCGTTTGCGTGATTTATCATTTGATAGCGTTTGTGCAATCCAAATGATTATAAAATGCAGTGGAAATGAAGAAAAATGTGTATCGCATGACATTTATGTCAAGTCATATCATGCTGTGGTCAATCCTTCCCTCTGATAAGTATAAGGTGAAAAATTAATAATAAAATACCTATATGGAATTAAGGGAATAGTTTATACTCGCATTTTTCACGAAACATATTCAATACACATATATATCAGTGCAAAATATATTGTGTAGACTAGTGCCCTTTAAATGGCTTAAAGGCATTTGAATTTTAAACAAAACCATAAGCAGCCTATGGCTTTACGAAAATGATCTGCACTGCATTGGTAAAAGGGATGATGAGAAGGACGAAAGTTAAGTGATATTTGCTGTAGGGTAAATGTATATAAATGATGAGATGAAAATGAGTATATGTAATTTTGGAAAAGGAACTAATCACGAATAACGTTTAAATTTTTTATCACAATTTAAAAGGTTGATTTTTTAGTTACTCTCTTCTTAGAGGTTCATTTTTTGTCACGGTTTTTAAAAGATTTGCAATGGCAATAAAATCAAATTAGATAGAATTGATTATTCGTCCTGTTGTGTCGATTTCGCTTTTTTCATCTCAAATCATGCATTCACTCGTGAGTAAATGCCAAATGCATGCCGAGTCAAACAAACCATGTGAATTTTTTAAGGTAACGTCAAACGTCATGTGTAAAACAATTTGATGCAGTGCACAGTTACGGAGTCTAGCTTGTTTTTTAAAATGCGATGCAACCAATGTAGCTAGTCGTATAATATTTCAATAAAGTTCTAAAAGAAGAGTACTAACATAAAATGAGCAATAACTTTCATTATCTTTACTTCCCTATATGTATGCGCTATTGGTTTTCCATAATTTGGCATATGAAACTGATTTAACTAGTTATACATGACCACCGATAATAGACTCTCATCTTTAAATAGTCATGAGTTGCTACTATGTGGCTTTCTTAAAATCACGACGAAAGGTGAAATTTGGTGAGATTTTGCGTGGTCATTTGTCAAGCAGCAGTAATACTGTAACAGTAGAAGGCGGTGGTGGCTTATAGTGTGCTCGTGGCTTTCATTTTCTTCGCTGTGATGATGATGACTTCTGATATGAATAGCTCACTTGTACTTTTCTAGATTGTTAAACAGTAAATACCCAAAATTAGAGTGGAACGGGAATCTATAAAGCAAAAACGGTAGCATGAGTTCACTTTTACTTTGTGGCTATCTTGTGTATATATAATTCAAGCATTATACCACCTTCGCAATTTTATTCATCTCATTATTAGTCATTCAAATATTTCAAATTGCTATTTTATACACAAATCTCTGAATTACAATTTTCATCTCTCTTATATTCTCAGTGTATTCAAATAGCGACTACTTATTCTTCCGTATTTCTTTATTATTTACTTCGCTCACGTCACTCCTTTTCTCTCTTGTCCTTTCTATTTGAGAATAAAATGAACCGCAAATTTAATCACTGTCCTACAAAAGAGACGACATACATGGTATACGTAAATACGTACATAATATTATGCATGAGAGAAATGCACATGTAATAATATTGCAACAAGCGTAGATAAATGCACATATGAATTCGTTGCTTGCTTTTGAATGAATTTTTATGATCTTAATAAAATAGAAACTATCGAGTCTTCCTGCAGTAGCGTAATCTAATTACTTTTTGGAGTGACTATACGGCTTCTCGTCTTCAATTAGTTGTAGTTGTAATCTCTATTTTATTCGCAATGCAGTAATGATGACCACAGGGAATAATAAATCTAGTAAAGCGCCTCATTTATTTCAAATTTTTCATTTGTACAACATGCTGCATTAAATATAACTTTAGAATATCTAACCACAAAATCATTGTTTACGTAATCGGTAGCAATTAGTTTTATAAAAGATCAAACTTTCGTTTTGACAAACAGAACTACATTTGATTTTCCTCCATGCAAAATGAGACATTCTTAAGTAAAGACAGCGCTGGGAATAAATTAGATTAGACCTATTACTGGCTTACCAATTCAAGCTATCAATTATTCAAACAGACACAATTGCATTGTGAATTTTGTGCAGTTGCAATAATTGCACTGACGAGGGACCTGCAAGACTTATAACCACAGAATTGAGTTGAGTTTTATGCAAATGTGTAGTGCAATTCTTTTGAAATCGATTGGTGTAAATTATATTCCCGAATGGCCATATGCACCGAATCTATCCCACGTGGCGCTAAAAAGTAAAACGTTAAGCTGCTTTTAATACGTGAGTCATTGTTTCGTTGTATCCAGTCATCAGGTGCATTTACACAAAAAGCACACTATGCATAGCCCATAGCGGTCGTCAGAGTTCGAGCTTTGTGGCTGGTACCATGCAAGCGCTCTGCTCCAGTGTTTTGAAAGCAGCTTAACGTATCTTTGTTTGCGTCACGTGGGATAGATTTGCTGCATGTTGCCATTCGGGAATATA
>JAQFYG010005009.1:0-10364 GCA_034694325.1 Entomobrya corticalis
AGAAACAACCCCGGCGAAGCCGGGTTTTTACATTACATCTGGCACTTATCTACCTCGGTATTTACCGATTTATTTTCATCCCCATTCATAAATTATAATGATATCTAAATATTTTAAAAACTTTAGTTATTCAAATTTTTTTTTGGTATACAGCTTTTCGGATGAAGGCATATTCTTTGCATTTGGGTTTCCTCAACTTATCAATGTGGAGGAAATTTTGGGCCATCTTTTTAGGTTTGATGGAATTATTACTTTTGTCAGGTAGCCAGACAATATTTTTTTTTCATATATAAATGTTAAAGTGTTGTTTGTATATTTTTTGAATACTTAAACAGTGTTATAATAACAAAACATTAAGTAACCAAATAATATATATAGATTACGTAACAAAAAACAAAAAGACGGCGATTCCTTTGGGCGTAACAGACAAAAATTTACAAATAAGATCCGAATTTTCTTAAACTTTTCTGGCATAATTTCAAACCACCTTCAGATTATGTACAAAGTTTACCTTCAGAAAATAAATAGTTCTACTAAATGCAAATCGGCTGATGGGCTTCTTAATTATTCTCCAAAATGCTGGAACATTCTCGAAAATGGGTACTTATTTCGATGTCTTAAGTTTGTAGTTTGTTGCATCATCATGTTTACTGTTGTGTAACAATTATATTAAGTAATGTTAATTACTTATTTTCTCTTCTATATTCGTTAACATGAGCATTGTAAAAGGTTCACAGGTTTTGTTTCTCAAAATCAAACATCTGTAAATGTGTTTGTTAAAATAGCACTAAAAATTTCAAGTTTATTGTTTCATATCCGCCAAACACCCAATACTTTATTCAAATATTTGTAATCCTCCTCCCACATATTATTTTACTACACTTAGCGTTTCTATATAAACTGTTCATTTTTTGTCCCAAATAGGTGTAAACTTGATTACTTTTTAGCATATGCGCATTACATCCTGGAAAAGGTGAAGATTCCCTGTCACGACCTGTGACAGTTGAGTCAGCAGACATTATTAAAGACAAAAGGTCTCAACATCATAATATTTTGCTTTTGTGTTTGACTTCCTGTCATTTGTTTTAAAACTTTTTCTGGTTTCAATCCTGAAAAAATAATTACGGCAAGCTGTACTGACACATGTTTATGGTCAAGGTGGGATGAAAAATGGTTTCTAAAAAAACATATTTACAATTACATATTCTTTTATGTTTACTTCAAATCGAAAACATACTCTTTGTCTGGATTTAAATCTACTTTAAAACATAAAGAAAAATCTCTAAAACCTTAAACTAAAATACTTATAAATACACCAGAAAAGTATTCAAACTAATGTATTATTCAAAATAGAAACATAACAGTTGGTATACGCTGTGTCGTTTTCTTAGAAACAAATAATGACATGAACAACAGAAATGTTGACCTGTTACTGACACATGTCTCTTTTATTTTGAAAAAAAAATTCCGCAGTTTTCATCATAAACGTTTGGTCTCTCTCTCGGCTTAAAGGATAAATAAAACATGTTGTGCTTCTATTACACAGCAGTTCTCGTTTTAGTGTCTATATTGCTTTCAATTTGAATTATAAAGAAACATCAAAGAAAATTTACTTACATGTGTCAGCGCTTTTCCTTACATTCATTTTGTAGGTACTACTAATGTTTTGAACAACATGTCCTGTTAACATGTTTCTTTTAAAACCACTTACTTCTGACAAAACTTAATGCGACATGATGAAAACCACGTTTGGTGCACACAACATATACTAAATAAATTGTAATTGGAATGTAATTGGTACACGACTGTTGATTTTCTTTGAAAACTGTTTTCCAAACATAATATATATTTATGTACTTACTAAAATTTACAATCTCAGCAAAAGAGTTTTCATGTATAAATCCCACTTTTAGTAATAAAATTCCAACATGTTTTTAAAACCGAAAAACATATGGCCCCAAAATTAATAATTCTTCTTCAAAAGCTAAGTAACTGTCAACGAGACCGACTTGTGTATCCTTTACTTGAATAATAGCATTAGAATGTCTAAAATACTCAGTTCACGTTATGTTACTTGAAATTCCGAGAAATGCACAGCCATAAAACTAAATATTGCTTGTCTAGTACCTTGTCACGGAATCAGACTCAGCCAAATTTTGTTTTTGTGACCTCAGCCAACTTCGATGCTGTGAAGCATATTCAATTTACTCTGTTTACTCGGTAGACATGCAAATATGTTTTGTGGGTTTGAGTTTTTACTTAAATGTAACCAGTTTTGTGCATTTTGCGGGAAATAAAAATTGGAAATGACGATAAAATGGCTGTGTGGTGATCAAACAAAAATAATTTTGTTTGCTATTTCTGTCGGGAGAAAACAACCATTGAATACTTTTGTATTTTAGATTTATTTAAAAAAACATTTATATAACTAAAATGCCATAGAATCTGAGTTTTCTATCGAATAGCTTACAGGAGGAACAATAAAAAGACATAAAGTTGGTTACAACGCAAATATTTAGTTTTTACGAACAAAGTTAAATAAAGCTGTGATAAATGTGAAAAAACTTTTCATGGACAAAACGCTTGCTTCTTAAAAACATTAATACATTTAAAAATGTATAGGAAATTTTGCAAGGTTAAAAAATTATATATTTTTACATACAAAATTTGCAATCACAAATGCCATAATTTTACCCGTGTAATGTTACGTAAACAACAAATTTTTGCAATAAATTAGCATCAAAAAACAAAATAGCGCCTTCAAACTCTAGCAATTTATGAAACGCGAGATATACCAAAACCAACAGCTTTTGAAATAAAGCAATGTTCTCCCAAAAACTCAATGCATTTTTTAGCTTAAAATATATTATTTTCTCGCTGATTCTGTCACGGAACCAGACTCATCGTTATTATCTGAACGTGACAGGAATCAACTCTAAATTCTAACTGCATGAATTTATTCACAATATTTATAATTATTATATTGTAATTGAATAACACTTATAAACTGTTCAACTAATGCATAAGCAACTTCTAAAATTATATACTGTTGAGGAGTCTTAAACTGTCAGTTTTGAATCATGAAAGCATTTAATCTGCCCTAAAAAAGTACAGTTAATGTTAAAACAAAATTTAAAAAAATATATATCAGATGAGACTAATAAGTCACTAGACTTTTTCTGTTGTCATGCACACCACGGTAAAAACTTACAAACGCTTTCCCTTGCTGTTCCGCATTAAGACAAATGGAAATAAAGTGAAAGCAAACTTCACGTTCATCACACTCTTCCGGTGAGCCCTCTTTACAAGCAGAATTGGATGGGTTGTAGTACGCGTGGGTAAGCAGATGTTGGGTCAAAACATTTAGGAAATTTTAAAATCATATTAATATGCAGAAGTTACTAGGGAAACGAAATATTTAAACAAATGCTTCAGCGTTACAACACAGTTAATTAATTTGAAGTCTTTGAAAAGATTATTATGCTGATAATAAATACCCTGTATCTACAAAATACAAGATTTAATGAGCAATTGCTGAAATTTCAGAGTTCTTGGTAGAAAATAAGCTTCTCAGTTAAAATACTTTGGCCCGAGGAATCACGTGACATAAAATATATCCGTCTTTATAAGTGTTTATGAAAACCTTACATGTTGTTGTTTAATTTAATTGTTATATATTGCCTGATGAAGGTGAAACTTATGAGTTGTTGTGCAACTTAAATATTACAGCCTACAAGTGCAAAAAATTTAAAAACGGCAAACTTTAGAATGAATGTATCATCACGTACTCAAAAAATATAAGCGATTATATATTTTGTATTATCGTGGGTGTTTGTACACGGGAGTGAGAAGATTTGTAAAATTAACTGCATATTTAAAATTCAATATAATAAACGCAACCCCTACATTTATGTATTTTAATTGTGTAAATACATTATGTACAAGTGGTAGTGCTTTCAAAAAATATTGGTAGATGCGCAATATGAAACCTCTAGAAACTAAAATTTAGCCCGGATGTAAGTTTATATGCCTTCAGTTATATAAACATCTGACGTGTTTTGGTAATTATCGCACTTTTCTTATTTAGTTTGCCAAATTTAGATGCTATTTTATTAAAATTTAATGAAATGTTTTATTGGTAAACTGATTATGTAAATAACGTGTTATTGATAAGTTTTCATAGTGAACTACGTGGTTTATTATGAAGACTAATAATGTTAAGTTTTAAGGTGACGTGCAAATTTCAAAATTTTTCCCATTTTATGAGTAATATTAGTTATTTGGCAACCACTTTATTTACTTTTGACATCTAGAAATAGATTTTGTTGTTCTTCCTGTCACAAAAACAGACTCATTGCAATTTTGTGAACGTTACATGGATAGATTTTGTTGTTAACGGGTTTCCACGACTTAGTATGTTAGTGGAAATTTATTGCGTTTTTAGGCTTCCATAGAAATATTACTTATTAACCGGCTGAAAAAAAACAATTATTTTCCAGTCGATATTTTATAGTTTTGTTTATTTATTTCTAGAACGTTTTGGAACAGCATTATTATAAAATTAAATTTAGAACCCATGTATTTCAGTTAGGTTACAAAACAGGAAACCAAAACCAATTCCTTCGAGTGTAAAGAAAGTTGAAGTTCTAAATTTACAAACAAGATTAGAATATTCTAGAGCTTTTCTTGCATAATTTCAAATTACCTTTAGATCAAACAACCAGTTTGCTGCGAACATTCATGAATAATCTTTAAAGGTATTGTGTAGTTCAATTCTATAAAAACATTTGACAGGTTTCTTAATTTGTGTCCAAACTACCAGAAAATGCCAAATTCAGCTTGATGTCGTAACTTTGTAGTTTGTTGCCTCATCTTGTCTGTAAGGCATACATTTTAAAAGGTTTCCGATTATTTGTTGACGTATCCTACCTTTGTGTAACAGTTAATTAACTTATTTTATTTACCACAAAAATATTATTCTATTACATTTAATAAAATGAACACCGTAAAGGGTCTAAGATAAATTATGTCCAATTTTTTGAATATGTATAAAGTGAAAACGTTGGTTGTTTCATTGTTGACCAAATATTTGTTTCAGTATATTTTGTATCCCAATGTCTTCTTTTTTCCTGAATTTGAATATATTTTACTGCTAAAAGATAAATATTTAAATTTTTTAGAAGCAAAGCAGAAAGATTAACACACTTCGAGATCATTCCAGCAGACAAACAACTATCACAGAAAACGTAAAAAACACTAAATCCTAAGAAAATGTCCGTGTCACAACTTATGACAGCTGACTGAGCTCAAATTATTAAAAAGAAAAAGCCACGACATCTTTTATACTAAAGTCCCTTTTCTTTGACTTCCTTTGTTTTGTTTCAAAACTCTTTCCGGTTTCAATCCTGGCATGATTTATGACAAATATGACAAGCTGTATTGACACATTCTTAAAGACAAGGTGGGATGGAAAATGGTTTCTTTGTAAAAATAAAATCCTTCCATGGTAAATTTTGTCCAAACGACAAAAGAAATTACAACATTCAGGCCACCTGGTTTTGGATATTCAAACGCTTAAAATGTTACTCAAGGCTTGTTCATATTTAATAAAATATATCATTTGCAATAAACCATCAAATCAGATTTACATTTCCTTTAAATACAACCAAGTTCCAAGAATACTTTTCCATTCATATATCTTTAACATATATGTCTGTTTTGATCTGCTTGTAAGCGTTTACTTTATTTGCTTTATGCAAAACCTATACGCCGTACAGATCTTATCAGATATGATTTAAAAGGAGAGCAAACTGAAAAATGTAAAAGAAATTTTGCCTAGTGAAAATATTCTTAAATATTTTATAAGTAATAAACAATGTGTGCGCTGTTAACATAAAATAATTGTTTGTCTTGAATCTTGTCACAAAACCAGACTCAACAAAAATCTTTAAACGTGACCTGGGCAAACTCAAGTGCTGTGAACTATAGTCAATTTACTTTTTGGTTTTGTAAACATGCAACTATTGTTTTGTGGTTTTTGTTTTTTGACGAAAATGTAACCTGTTCTGTAGATATCGAGAGAAATAATAATGAATAATGATGATACAAATACTGTGTTTCAAATTGTAAAAATTAAGTTGTTTGCTGTCTATGTCTTGAGTAGCATGAAATAAAATAAATGAAGTTCTCATTTTAAATCAAATTATAATTCAGAGAGTATTCCGGCATTGAAATAAATTTGGTAGCACTTTGCGTCTTTTCAGGTATACTTTTAAACTTGTGACTGTCAAAGTAGATTGATACGGATACGTATTAACTAACAAATAATGTGGTTTATTTTACAAAGTCAACGCTTGCAAAACCTATCTGATAAGTTGGGTTTTGGTAAACCTGCACAGTAAACACAAAGAAAGTTTCATTTAAAATAGCTCAGATTGTTCAGATTTTATTTGCAATTTGATAAACAAATATTTATTTTTGCGCACACAATTTGCAACAAAAAACGATAAAAATTTAAACAATAATGTAGTTTCACATAAATAAGCAACTTTTGCCACAAAAAAGAATTGAAAAATTAAAATAGGGCCTTAAAACTTCAAAAACTTCAAGACATTTATGAAACGTAAGATGTGCCAAAATGTTCAGCTTTTGTGATAAATAAATGTTCTCCCCAAACATGATAAATCCGACGTGGTTTAAAAAAAATATATTATTATGTCGCTGCTCTTGTCACAAAACCTGACTCATTGTTTTTATCTGAACGTGACTCGAATACATTTTAGTACTGTCGCTGTTCTTCAAACTTACTTTTGCTGAGTAAACTTTGGAAAGATATGCGTGTATTTTTCGGGATTTGGTTGAAATAACGCGTGTCAGTTTGCCGTCAAAATATAAGATGAATACATAAAGGCTAATGATGAAGATGACAAAATGGAAATATATTGATCTTTGAAGCCGTTTTTGTTTGAACTTCGTACTCTCCTTGCAATTTGGAATAAATGTAAACAAATTTATGCAAAAGTTTAGGAATTTAGTTTTATAGATTATTTATTTTTGTAATAATCAATGCTGTTGCCTACTGCAAAATATTGATGCCGGTAGAACCCAACTAGTTTATAATAAATCTAGGTGCATCTAATTTCAAAATGACAACTAGATAAGATACTGTTGAATCAAAGCGACATCCAATCTGTAAAGGAACTGTCCGAAAACCGTGTCATTTTTATAACTCCAGATAAGTGAAAACGTGTTGAATGGAAAAGGCATCGCGTATATTTTTTGTTCAAAACCACTGTTCATCAAACCATAGTAATTATCTATCTGAAGTACATGACTTACAAAAGTGGAACAGGTAAATAGCATAAGAAGTGAGCCATAAAATCAAATCGTTATACATCTTTGCATTTGTGGCTATGCCCAAACCCAAAAAAGCATTTAACCAGAAAAAATATTTTCAAATTGAATTCCACTAACAAGAATTAAATTGATTTTTAAAAGGTCTAACCTATATGCGCAAGTTTTATCCACTCGACATGACGCATGAAATCCATCCTGTTTATCATTATCTTCTTCCCTCTTCTTCAAAATATTCTCAAGGCTGAATAGCAACGTAAATGTTTTGAAAATGGAAAGGAAACATGAACAGCTCATTATATTTTCAATATGCTTTAAAAACGTGTTTCTGTCGAGATTCGTTTTAATTCGCTTATTGCAAACTTTGGTGTCAATAAATTTTTTCCGAGAAATGTTTTATCGAACAAATGATAATTATGTATATTGATGTTAAGTATGCTAACGAGCTGCTTCTAAAATGAAAAAAAAACCATTGCCAAGTTATATATGCATTCAGCTTTTTCGACTTGCCTAAATAATATTTTATTTTGTAATTACGCAGGCCTAGTATAAATTTGTTCCATTTTTAGCCCAATCTTTCCTCATTAGTACGGATAATGTGGAAAATCTGAAGTATTGGCAAAGTGGGAATGAATGGAAGCAAAAGTGAAAGTCAGCTTCTTAAAAAACGTTTTTCTCAGCAGTCGAGTGCTCCTAATAAATTTTTGTATCCAGAGGATTAAGCAGTACAGACCCAGCTACTAGTAGCCCGGCAAAATGTAGACTGATATATCTAAAGAGAAAGCTGGAATAAAATTTGTGAAATACTAAGGATTTCTGTTTAAACTACTACTTTCTTTGGTGAAAGCAACCACCACAACGCAAAGTTTGCATAGGTTGTGTGCGTCTACTCAGCTAAAAATTACAAAGGAGACTAAGAACGGGTGCTTAGTTTTTTTCTGGTGATCGACTGCAAAAAAGAGAAAGCTCGTGATAAACTGGATCCATGGTAGCATAATATGAAGCGATAGCCACTTGCTTTCTCTTTCTGTCTCTCCTTCAGAGAAATGAAAATACGGTGAAAGCTAAAATAGAAAGCAAAATATTGCTAGCGCATCAAGTTTTGCTGATGAGCTCTCTTTAGAAACTGGTTGGAATGGGTTATGTGATATGCGGCAAAACAATATTTGGACGAAATATTTTTGACAAATGACTTATCACGGAAAATTATCTACATTCTAGTTGTTGCTAAATATGTTGACAAAGTATTTTGAGATTGCGGTTAGTCAATTTTTGATATTCAGTTTAATTTTTAGTTATGTTACAAAACTATTCTATGTTGTTTTTATATCGGGGGATTTTGCGAAGTTCTACCAAGAATTCACTAGAAGCAAGACTTCCGTGTAAACGTTTATGTTAGATGTTATCAAGGTAAAACAAATATTTTTATTAAAATAGTCCCACCAGAAAACCTTATGGTACCTTTAATTATTTTACATTCGCAATATTAAAAGCCGGCTTATATCAGTACGAATAAGTACTACTTTGATGAAATATTGTACTTTCTCCAAATTAGATGCGCGTGGGACTGGGTAAATATTATTTCAAGTGTTAGTTTTTCATGAAAAAAAAGCTATATTTACATCTACGTTATTATTATTATATTATTATACCTAACTACACTTTAGAAAATGTCAATACTGACAAGCAGGCAAATTAGGTGACGATAAACTGTGTGAAAGGATACATTCTTGCATTTTTAAAACAAATGTTTTTTTAGCAGACTAGACTAAATGACATGTCAATATATTTGTCACCTAAGAAATATTTGTTGTTGATCTAACTCCAAGTGTATCTTGCTCACCTTTTTGGTGATAAAATTTCATGTAAAAGAACGCTCAATGGGTTGCTCTACGTGATGAGGCTCTCCTTATATCAGAAAATGGCAGAGAAAGCAAAAGTGAAAGCTGGATGGTTGGGATAAGAAGTACAGAAAATCAATGATCATTTTCTAGGATCATTACTGGGTTTGCGTCATGGCTTCGAATCTGAAAGGTTTTGAAGCATAAAGTTTTACTCTATTTTTTTAAAAATGCATTTGCATGAATTTTCATCTATTCAATTTAAAGCTTGAATTTTATCCCATCTATTATTGGTTTTTATAATACAAAATCTTTAGAATATATTAAACGCTGAATGTTCAAGTCATACATCACGCTCTTTTTGTCCTAAAGCAAGATATACAGTACGGTCGGCAGATCCAAAATTTATCCGTTTTCTACCTCCAGCTGCAACGCATCTTACCCCACAGGACGAAAATTTGAAACTTACCGTACAGCAATACACAGTGCACCCCGAAGGGCACAAAAATACAAACTTTGACAGCACGCAGCCCACAGGACACAAAATTACAAACTTTGTAAGCACGCACCCCACAGGACTCAAATCCACAAACTTTGACAGCACGCACCCCACAGTACACAAATTCACAAACTTTGACGGGGCGCACCTCGCAGGACATTAATTCACAAAATATTGACTGCACGCACCCCACATGACACAAATTCATTTAAAGAACATTCTTGAGATTTTTTTCTGGACATATGCACTTTTTACTTGAAGAGATCAACATAAAATATTTAGAAAATGCTTGTAAAGTTGCTTGCATATTGTTAATTTGTGAAGTTGCAAACTGTAATATGGTAACATCTCGTCAATTTTGTGTGAACACAATGTGAAATTTTGTAAATTTGTGTTGTGTGGAGAAAGAAATGACAAATTTTTTAAATATGTATCCTGTAGGATGCGAAACTACAAATTTCGCGAATTTGTGCTCTATGTTGTGAAATTTGTCGAGTTAATTTGTGTCCTGTGGGGTGCGCCCCGTCAAAGTTTGTGAATTTGTGTCCTGTGGGGTGCGTGCTGTCAAAGTTTGTGGATTTGTGTCCTCTGGGCTGCGTGCTGTCAAAGTTTGTATTTTTGTGCCCTTCAGGGTGCACTGTGTATTGCTGTACGGTATTTTGATAAGTTTC
>JAQFYG010005010.1:0-10363 GCA_034694325.1 Entomobrya corticalis
TTTTTTATGCATCAGAAACTTTTCACATGCAAAATGCGTCAATTGCACTTCAATTTTAAAGGAAGAGAAATAGCTCTCATGTGACGAGTGACGACACAGCATCTTGATGAATTTTAGATAAGCTATATTCTACTTTTACGTGTACATTTGGCTTTGACATTATAGTTGGCTGGCACCGGCACCATGTAGATATCAAAGTATTAAAACATTAAATGTTCTTATTGCATTAATACTGAAGATGCTGTGAAATGATGACGATAACGATGGGTGTGTGTAGGTAGAAGATTTGTTTGCTTTGCGGATTCATTTACGGTACAGCCGTGTACGTAAACCCACTACAAAATGACCATTTTCATCTCATCAGCAGCTCTGCTCCGGTGTCTATTCTATTTCTATTCTACTCTACACACCGCGAAAATACTTTCACTTGCAGTAAATCAGTCAAAGAAATGACTGAATAGAAATAGGTGAAGAAGACGAAGAGATATCGTCTATCACTCCTTTTCTAGGCTAGAGACCAAGAAATAATATCTTAAGTTCTTTGTTGTACATTCACATTCCACTTTGCATTTTGAAAGACGCCTAACTTTGAGTTTTATGGGGTTTGCCGAGTTGTCTAAATACTAAAGTTACATTTTGCATTTCACAATCGCAAGCCCTTCTTTGCGAAATTCTAAATTCTTTGCTGGAGAATAAGTACTTTACCTGGAATCCTAGAAGTGTTTGTGATTGTTTCAAAAGCTGGAGAAAGCTATTTTTCTACGTTGTATATTAATGTCTGTGAAGGGAAGGAACTGTCATCAAAATGATTAATAAAATTATTTTTGCTGTAGTCACGACCATTGCAATTGGTTTAGGATATCATCAGTATTTGGGTGGAAACTTGATCATTTTTGGACAGTCATGTCACCGCCGGTTCGGGTATCCTTTTAAATATATGGCTACGAAAACTCCGTACCTGGGTGAAGAGTTCGATAATAGTCAATTGGAAGACCCATTTAAATCTCATCATGGTAAATTATCTTATTTATAGTATTTCATTCGATACCTTTCATTGAAATTATGTATATATCTTTTGTATATATGATGTATTTACTGTGTTTAAATTTTTATTCAGGTGGTGTGTGTGAACCAACAATGACATGGCATTTAATACGACACGGGACGAGAAATCCGGGAGCAAAAGTTATTAAAACAATGAAAAATTTGCTTCCAAGTCTGAGAAAGAATATTTTGGAAGGCCATCAAAATGGAAAAGGTGTGAGTTTGAAATTAATGAAGCTAATATTTGAAATTGCGTACAAGTATTTATATTTTGGAATATTTGTAACTACAAACAGGAAAACTTTGCTCAGGCGAACTAGAACAGTTGGAGTCCTGGGGCTCAGACCCACTTCCTGTAGAATCAAAGGAGAAAATACTAGTCCCGCAGGGACAAAAGGAGCTGCTTGGGATATCAAAACGATTTAAGACGATGTTTCCTAAAGTTTATGCATCTCAATATCACAATGATACCTTTAAAGTACACATATTCACCATATCCTAGTGCTTATTGTTTTTCTTTTTGGTCATTGTAAATATTGTGTTGTTTAATCTTTATTTCCTATTGCTAGTTCAAATATACCAAGACTCAGAGGGCAGAAGAAAGTGCAAAGCATTACACCAAAGGTATTTTCCATGAGTCACAATTAGACGATATCTATTTTCCCATGGCTGTAAGTGCGGATCCCGTATTACGCGTAAGTTGATACTGATAAGCTGTCTTCAGTCAATGGTTAAGGAAAATGATGTACATAATATTTCCTTCGTTTGAATCTCAGTTCTATAAAGAATGCAAAAAATGGAAGAAGGAAGTGGACAAAAATCCAAAAGCTTACCAGGAACGTGTAAAATTTGAAACATCTAGTGTGTTTCTGAATATGATGAAAAAACTTGAAGGAAGATTGGGCCTGGAAAAGCCTCTCACTCTTCAGGATGTGGAAATTATGTACCTAGCATGTTCATTTGAATCTGCTTGGGATCCATCTCGACCTTCTCCTTGGTGCAATGTATTCGACGAGTTTGACTTTCAAATTTTGGAGTACAGACAAGACATCGAATATTACTGGATAGATGGGTACGCGTATAAACTAACTTATGAGCAGGCATGCCCTACAATAGAAGACATTGTTCAAAGGATAAGGTAAAAAATTCAGATAAAAATTATGTACCAAGGATTAAATATCCAAGAGAGAGATGTACTGAATACCTCAATGATTTAAAAAATTTTCCTTTTATGGAGCAGCTCAAAAGTGGAAGATCCTTCCTCACCTTCTGTCGTAGCGTACTTCACACATAGTGGAACTCTTTTAAAAGTTATTACAAGACTAGGACTATTCAACGACTCTGTACCGTTATTAGGCAATAATTTTGATCATCATCGTAACTCAAGGAAGTGGCGAACAAGTATTATTGATCCGTTTGCCACAAATCTTGCATTTGTTCTATACAGGTTTGCTTGCTTTCCTTTAATTTTTATCTATCTAGTGCCTAAATGATTGTTGTAGACAGTTTGAAAAATACTTTTGTATATTTTAATTGCAGGTGTTCACAAAATTACAAAGTTGGTCTACTCTTCAAGGAGAAACCAATAGCACAGCCGCTTTGTAGTGGAAAGTATTTATGTTCATTAGATGAGTTCAAAGCGTCAATGGACCCATTTACCAGAAACTGTGATATTACAAGACTTTGTAAACTCTCCTAGTTCCTCCCGATAGCAAGCTTTGCAAATTCAACCAACGACCTTTTAAACGTCTACACTCAGCTTTAACATTTCGTAGTCAGTTCCAACGAACGCACTTATTTTATAAATAGTAATTAAAAATCATTACTATTCTCGGTAATTAATTGGATTGGGGTGCTTTCTGTATCAGTAATCTCGCTAATTAAGGCTTGTGATTTTAAATTGTAATACAAAATTATTCATAAGGTCAAGCTTTTTATAACAAAATAACAACTACTAAAATGTAGATATAAGTAATTCAACAGATGAAATCGCATTTACAAAATATTTTATTGTACTAAAAGTGGTTTTGGTTCCTGAATAATAAAATACTAGATTTTTTGAAATTCTTGACAAGTTTAATGTAATGCTTACGCTACATAAATTAACATTTATTTACAATAAACAATAACCATCTACGCGAAATATATTACTTGAAAATTAGGATCTAAATTTTGTCGAGTCGTGTGAAAAATGAAGGGAAGAGAAGATAATCAACTTAAATGCATTGTGAAAAGTTGAAAAATACGGGAGTGAACGTACTACAAACTGCTGCTGCCTTCGCATTGCTCCTGCACCTTGAATAAATAATGATAATAAATATCACTTTTAATGCTGGCTCCACTTGATTGATTTTATATCCACGCCTTCTTGAACCATTTCCCAAAGAGGGCTAAATAGGCAAAACAAAAAAACAAATATATTTATGATTATTGGATTCATCGGTTCTAATTTTTAGTATAAAACTGCGCTATAAAAATAATAACTTTTTTAACCTCATCTCACGCAGCCTTTTGACATGTCGTATGCATTTATCAACAGTGTAGTCTACTTCTGCTTCGGTGGTGAACCTTCCAAAGCCAAATCTAATGGAAGAATGAGCTAAATCTTCATCAGCCCCTATGGCCCTCAAAACATACGAAGGCTCAAGAGAGGCTGATGTGCAAGCACTGCCGCTGGAAAGCGCAATATCCTTCAGAGCCATTAACAAACTTTCTCCTTCAATGTACGCAAACGAATAATTAATACAGCCTGGATAGGTTTCTTCTGCATCTCCATTCCTAACTACATGGGTTAACTCTGATTCGATTTTGTTACAGAAGCGACGACTTAGAGCTGATATCCTCTGAAAGTCATACTATATCGCCAAACACGAAAAAACACATTGAATTATAAGTGTTCGATGATACACGATACAATGAAAGCAGAATATACATTTAAGTCTATAATACCTCCATTTCTTCTTTTGCGACACTGCAGGCTTCACCAAAACCAACAACCAGTGGAGTTGGAACTGTACCACTCCTAATTCCTCTCTCCTGACCTCCACCACTAAATATAGGTTCCAGACGCACCCTGGGCCTTCGCCTTGCATACAACGCACCGACTCCTTTAGGGCCATAAATTTTATGTCCACTGATTGACATGAGGTCAATATTCATTGCATTTACATCTATTGGAAGTTTGCCAACCGCTTGAGCAGCATCAGTATGAAGAAATATCTTCCTTTCACGACAAATTTTTCCTAAAAAATAGAATGAAATACTTACTTACATTTTTAACAACTACTAAGATTAAGACTGATAAGTTTACAGAAAAATACAATGCATCACGGCACCTATTTCTGCTATTGGCTGCTTTACTCCAATTTCGTTATTAACAGCCATTATAGACACCAGGCTTGTTTCCGGTGTAAGGATTTCTTTAAATTGATCCAAACTAATGATTCCGTTTTCTTGCACAGGTAAATATGTAACCCTAAAGCCTTCCGCCTCCAAGGCACGACAAGAGTCTAATACACATTTGTGTTCCTATTTTAATGAAAAATTCCAGCGTTATAAAGGGTACTATTTTTGAAAAAATCATGATTTCCTCAATTTCCTTACAATTTGTGTTGTAACAACATGATTTTTCTTCGACTTGTAAAATCGCGCAACGCCTTTAATGGCAATATTATTGGATTCAGTGGCTCCCGATGTAAAAATAATTTCCTTAGCGTCTGCTCCTATCAAATCAGCGACTTGCTATAAAAAATCAAAAAGAATCAAGTTAGTTAGCTGTCACCCTGAATCAGTACATGATTCATTAGAATTGAGAATTTAAAAAAATAAGTGACTTTGTATTTAATTTCCATATACTTCTCTTGCAACTTCCATCGCCTTTTCACTCTCCCAGCCGTACGCATGAGTCCTTGAATGTGGATTTCCATAAAATGAAGTCAAATACGGCAACATTGCATCTAAAACGCGAGGGTCTAATGACGTGGTAGCCTGAGCATCTAAATATAAAGGTCTACCTTCCACTCCATCAATATTGATTGTTACTCCCTCTGAAATTTGCAATAAAAATACCGTCAGTTCATAAGCAGTTAACGCTGCAGGCTCATTCAGGCATTACGGCAAATATAATTATTATCGGTAATCTTAAATCTTACCGTAGTTTTCTTTCATGTTCATGATATTCAGACTAGTTTCAAGTGTCGAATATGATCTCGATAATCTGTGCTGAAGCACTCTCGTTCTCCAGCTCTGGTGAGATTGTGAAGGTACACTAAACAAAGACCCTGATGAATTCGTAGGCCTACAAACACCCAAACCACTTCTACTGCTGAAGCATGAACTGCTCGAAATTATAGGGGAGAAAATTTGCTGATAGTGTACACTGGGATTTATCCATTTTAGCCATGCACGGCGAGCTATTTGGAACGCCATGTTTGTCGCTGATTTAAAGTGACGTTAATGAATTTAATTTCAATATTCTTATGCAGTCAATCTGATCTAATCAATTCTGACAGCCAACTGTTCAAAAGGGAATTTTAATTTATAACCCCTACTAAAAACTTGCACTGACAATCAAGAAAACAGTTTCCTTCCACTTTAACTATGTGATATGTATGAGTCTGGTCGCCAGGACCGGTTTAATTCGTGTGTTATCGATATCATCAATTAACTAAAGTGAAGTAAGACAAAGTGTCTAGTTTAGTCGGATATTTAAATGCACTCAAATTTCTCAAATGAAAGAAGAATGCTACGGAATAATTTGTGTGCAATTTCAGGTGCATGTATGAAAAACAGAGTGAGAGAGCCCTTCTCCGCTGTGACGTGAACGATGAAGTGCGATGTAAACAAACGTGTTATGAATCTGGCGGTGTGTTTTCGTCCACCCCAGCAAAAAGCTCCAAGACTTTCTTTACGATCATCTGCTTTTTGTTATGGACAAAATCCCTTCTCCTCCACTGACCAGCAGTGGCATGCTTCCGATTCAAGATGAGTTAGTAAACAAAACTCACAGTCAGCAGCAGTAAAACAAAATTGTGAAAGCGAAAGTTAAATTTGTATGGTATTTAGTATTTTACTTTGTTTTTTGTTATGTGTTAACTTTACACGCATCGATTGAGCAGTTAACGTCATTGGAAGATTTCGCTCATTGTGGGTATTTATAATGTAAGTCGAAGCATTACCGGTTCCAACTTTACATTTTACTGTCATTTGCAAATTTAAAAAGGTTCATTTCTATTGTTGGAGGCATTTTGTTGATTTAATTGTGCCGTACGCTACACATATAAAATGTTTATGATAAATAATAATGCTTAATGAATTGCTGTATTTCAGATTCCAGGAATGAGGATTCAACTTCAATGAGACTAAAGACGGTGTAACTGCAACGAAACCCCGTTGAAACATATTTGCTGCAATCATGATTCGCCAAGTTTTAAGTGGAAAGGGACGAACGTCATCCGCTTGCCTTTCTTCACTGTTTCGTCAGATGCATATTGGTATTGGTGCCAACGGAAGCTTTGCCAAAGGAAGCTTGGATGGATCTAGTCAATTACCAGGACTATTTGCTGTTAATCAGCTAGAAATGACAACGCTGACCGGTTTGAAATTTGGTAGTTAAATAAACGTTGAAAGTTTGAACATTTTAAGAAAATCGCATACCAAATAAGATTTTGAATTTGTTTGTATAAAGTTGATTTTCGTTCTTTCAGGAAACCAACAGATCAATCAATTACCTCGTATCGCCCAGGCTAGACAAGGGATTTTGGAAATGCCTATGCAGTCTATCATACGCCCTTCAATTGGAATCCCCCCTGACATGCTGAGGCGTCCAGAGTATAGAATACCAGTTTCTCGTAGGATTACTCCTTTGGAAATCCCGACGATTCATGGGAACATAAACAAAGAAATTCGGGACAGTCCAGATAGTATCCAAATTGAAAAACAAGCTGCTCGCCTTATCGTAATCCGACGCTCAAAAATGAATAAGCATAAATTACGGAAGCTGAGAAAGAAGATGAAGTATATTTGGGCCAAAATTCGACTACGGCGAGCCATCAAAAGGGAAAAGGAATATTTAAACTCAAAAATGGAACTGATAAATGCAGCGAAGAAATTTGATGCTAAAGACTATGTGGCCGGCATAATTAAAAGGGCCAAGGAGGAGCCAATACCGTACAGATGGACAGATCCCTTAATGCCAGAGTGGTACAAAGAACAGGAAATGAAGAAAGAGGCATGGCAGAAAAGGTACCAGAAGATGGTTAATTTATATCTAAACAAAAGCGTTACAATTGATTTCACAAACAAAAAGAAGATGGGTGAAAGCTAAAGTTCTGAAAAAATGTTTAGTATGTTCAGCTATTGTGTTAACTTAAGTTTTAATGGATAACATCATATAAAATGTTTACTACTGCCCTATAAAAGTTAATTACGGTAATACTGAGCTGGCAAATACTTTATAAAGGTAGTTATGTTTGGTTCATAAAACGAATAAATGCTGCAATTTTTAAAATGGCAAAAATTTAAATCAAATGTTTTATTATTAGTAAATATTATTAGCTCAGTAAATTAAAACCATTTTAAGCATTTAACGATGGATGAAAGTATCCACTTTCGTATGGTGGGGGAGGTAGAGCATCAGATCTATCTAATTTGGGTAATTCAAATGTACCATCCTTGGAATCGAAGCGAAAGGACCTGTTCCTCCAACTGCTACCCAATGACTGCATGCGAAGATGTCTTTCTTCAAACTACAAACGTAAAATATTTATAAACACGTAGCTAATATGCAGTTCAAGTAATATTCTGTGAATATTTTTAGTCACAGGTAATTATTTCTCACAAAGGTCTTTCCCAGACATATTGCTCTTCCGGTTTTTAAATTCATGAGAAAGTGTAAAAGTAATTGAAAAATTCCACTCAGAGCCATCATAATTGATAAAACCAATGCAGCATACAAACGGTGCAGTTCAGCTGCAAAAAAGCAATTATCAAGGGGCATTATGGGACCCATTTCAAATCACATTCGATTTTAACACAAAATTATTGGGAGTTATTATATGAGTTGTTACCTTGCATAAGCGCTTGAGCTTTCTTAGCATCTGCCCCTCCCCAACTCATGTCCCCGTTACGGCCATTTCTAGAATCCAAGAGATGTCGTCTTGCATCTAATGTGATATCATCAGGCATATTTTCCTGAAGAAAATATATTCTCTCTTGAATTTTGGGAACCGTACTCATGAGCAAAAGGTATTCAAAAATCATGTAAACAATTATAGATGAGAAGTGCAGAAGCATTGATGTGTGAAGCCTGCAAAAATTTGTTTTGTTGACAGCCCAAAACGTTGCTCCAACAGCCAGCGTGGTCACAATGGAAGCCCATATTCCTAGTCCAACTCGGTCGGATGTGCTCAGAGCAGTTGCAGGGGAAGCTGTCGCTGGCCCTATAAGAAGTCCTGTAGTGCACAACTAAAGAAACAAGAACAAAATGTTTTAAATTAAAGCTAATTTGTAAGTTTTTCCATCACATTTAGCTAGAAACTGGAACGGTAATATTAACTAACTTGACAAATCAAGATGACTACAGCAAAGAACAATTGGATAAACGAAACAGGCTTCACAATCCTTTTATGAAAATATTTGTCATAAATATTTGGTTCATTGCTGTGGAGTGATTTAAAACGACTCTTTTTACTGTTTTCCAGCGACAATTGATTTGCTGAACTTTTTGTATGATAAATTCCACCAGTCATGCTGGGAGTTGGGGTATTCAGATCGATAGACACCATGCGGTGCAACTTTTCCATTTTGTCATTCGTTTTCTTTTAATGATTCGAGATTTTGCTAAGCAGTTACTACGAATTATACTCCTACTCCACGATTCTATTCTAAAAATTATTGGTGGTCTATATGTAATTTAGACCAAAACACCCACTTCTTGTCAATTGTTTTGCGATTTGATTTAATAATCAAGTGAACCAGGAACTATTTGTTAATTAAAAGTTTAGTGTACTCATGCAAAACGCTGGGTAAAGTCAATGCAGGAAATGGTATATTTGATATTCTTTACCTTTGAAATAAAAATTGTCTGAGAGGACACCAATAATATAACCACACGACACAGCAACAGTAATAATTGATCATTCATTCATCATTGCATGCATGCAAAGTTCATGTCATTTTTACATGGATGAAGTTTCAAACGGACATTGACGCTATATAAATTGGGGGAACGGACAGTATGACTAAATCTCTGTGAAATGGTCTATCTATATGAATGCTCATCACACGATTCACTGATCCGAATTATGTACCTTTTCACAATCCAAAAACCCTAATAACATATTTTTAATATTGATATACATAGTTTGAACTGGCTGTGAATATTACGCTTAAAATTTCAAATGAAAAGCTTGAAAAAAGGGAGAACATGGACATGCACGAAATCACGAAGACAAAAATGAAAAGTTGGGTTTAGGTAACTGTCATTATCAAATTGGTGATCATTTGAAATCTCCAACATGCATGCAATAATAGTCAATGTGCATTCTTTTTACGCTACCTTCCCTTCCTACATTCCAGTACATATATTACAAAACAACCTGTATCTATCAAATCTCAACAACCATATTGTATGATATAGTAGATCCGGTGATAAATACGTATATATGTGCGCTTTTAAACTTTAGTAATAATAATAATACATTTTTGCATGATTTCCATTTCCGGTTTTGTCTTTGTTAGCAAAATATATCGGAAAATACAAAAGGCTGGATAGAACCTCTGTCATCATTGTTATGTGAAAGAGTGAATGGTGATGACTAGTGGTTACTTTACCACTTTATATATGAAGCTATAGGATATAGTAAAATAATTTTAATGAAGAATCAGACATGGACTCATTTACAGATTTACAAATGCGAAAAGAAGAAATGAAAAGCAAAAAACACCTTTAATATTCCAATTTAAATTATTGAGAGAAGTTTGATTTTAATCTCTTTATTAATGTTAGAGTTTAGTTTATTTATGAAATGGTTGGCTTTAAAATATTATTACAACAATAACTAAACTGATACTATCACAGCACAGTACTCACCACCCTCACAACTTCTTTTCTCATAGCATTGTTCTAAAATGAAAATAAACAAGTCGTAGTAAATGTAACATTTAAATGCGTTATCTTTTATGAGATAATAACGAAACAAAAAAGCAAAAATTCAACAAAAACAAAACCCAATTCTAATTTGTAACAAAAAATAAATAAAGTTATAATTCTAAAGTAAGTAAAGTAAAAAATGTAAACTTAATTTATGCTGTGAACATG
>JAQFYG010005011.1:0-10363 GCA_034694325.1 Entomobrya corticalis
TCAATTTCTAGTTTCCTTCAAAACCCAGAATCCCAATAAAATATTTTTTCTAACAAAAAATGCGTATAAAACGGTAAAGGTGTGCGTAAAATAATTTTTAAGGTTCTGATTTATGGGTGCGTGCTTAAGTAAGTGCAAACATCCGAAAAAATAATAATTTTCTAACAGCCAAAAAATTTCTCTCTTTAGTAGTTTCTTTTTAACCAAAACATTACATGTTACACGTTAACAAGCTTGATAAACAAGTATAAATTGGATATTTTATCCATAGACACGTTTACATTTCAACGATTCAACATTACACCTATTTGAATAATAGTTTACTGACTTGGAAATAAAACGAGGACGCGACTTTTGAGAAGAGAAATAAAAAATGTTGGGTTTAGACTTTATAGTTGGAATTTTAGTTGAGACTTGAGACTTGGTAGTTTGGTAGGAGTTAAGCGATGCAAAAATATTTTTCATGTTTTCATGTGATTATAACACCTGAGTGCAAAAACTATTCTAACTGGCTTGTTACCTGTTAGTGCGTGGTGATGGTTAACATGAAATATGATCATGTTCAGATTCAGAGAGAGGTAACCAGTAACCAGGTAAACAGAGCTCAGATTTCTTTATACATGAACACCTGAAAATTCCTCAAACATTTTTTCTTACAAAAAAATCTTCCTCAGGAGCAAAATATATCCCCCCAAAAAGTATGAAACGTGGAAGCATAGAATCTGAAAAAAAATGGTTAAAGCTAAAGTCAAAAGCTAAAAAACTTTTTTAATTTTAGCATCCGCATCCCAAACCAAAAAGCTTAAAAAGTATGACAGATTCATTAAGTGAGTTTGATTCACGAGCAGGAACCCAGTCAGGGGCTCAGAAGCTCTTTCAGAAAAACCTCAAGTCAAAGTCTTCTAAAGTCTCAATTTTTTTTTCTATTTACTTTTGGTAGTCAAGTGATATTAGATTACATTATATTTACATGAGAGAACATCATCATGATGATCACATCATCGTCAATAAACGTTTTTTTTCTTCTTATTTTTCTTGCCAAGTTGGCACTCGCAAAATAAATTAGATGACGTGGTGCAAATAGATATATGTATAATTTTTTTGCATTTTTTATTTGATTGGAATTGTAATGGGCTTTTGACTGATTCACTTTTAAAAAGGGTTTAAATATATATTTTTTTTTATATAACTCGTTTCTAAATAAATTCTCTCCGCATCCTATATACTATTTTATAGTAAAAAAATATACTAATAGCAATCAGAATTGTGAATGAAGAAGCTAGTGCATTATAAATGATGATGACACCACTTGAAAAATCAAGAAAATGATGATGAACAGCTTCTATTTCATTTCACTTGACGCTTCACTTGACTTTTCTAAAAGATATAATTTTTTTATAAACTGACGGGGAGCAACTCTTGTAGAAATGCAATGATAATGATGAATGATATATAAATAATATTATTATGGCGAAACCGTCTGGATCATTAGTGTTCTCTGAAGTCTGCACTATCAATTTTATAGAAACATATCCTTTTAATGAACATTTTCAACGCTTTTAAGCTGTTTTCATACAAAAATATATTTTTAAAGGGCAAAACATACATACCTAAATTTTCAAGTATTTCTATTTTGTAAAGGTTGGCTCACGTCATGTTATATAGGTACACTAACATGTAATTAGTGTTGCACAATACTTGTGCTTTTTTCGCTGGAGTCTGGAGTTTCTGCTTTTCAGTTTTTCTGTTTGGTAACGATGACCATGGCCATGATTCATGACGCGGAATTAAAAACAGCAAATTTTATAGTTTTTTTTCTTGTTACATGGCTTTGCAAAATTCATGACGTGATTTCTAAACTTCTAAAATTTCTAACTCTTTCGATTTTTTCAGCCACTTAATTTATATTTTATTAAGTATTCTGCACACACGTCCAGGACAGGAGGCAGTCACATTTCAAAGAAAAATGATCTAATTCATACAATTTGTATGTATACTCATGTTTCTAAACTGATCTGTTGACCCTGCACAAATCACAAGTCGAAACAACATCATTTTTTGAATGAATTTCTGTTTCATTGTTCATCCATCAACTTTATGTTCTCTGACTACTCAAATGAAAAAGGATGAAGTCTATTAGTTTTGACATTTGTGTGACCAGAGAAATTTGATCTAATAATCCATGTTAAAAAGCAGCTTGGATCCGTGCCTATTGTTTTTTTTGCAAAAATCAAGTACACACCTAATACTTTGCCTCTTTAAGCCTTCACCAACCAAACTAATGTTTTGCTAATAAGTACATGCACTCATTATTTTGCAATATACAATTCATCATCATCTCCCAAATATCCTGTTTTTTTACCACAAAAAACCACAAAACTAATGGTTTCCTTTATTTGTTGTCAAACTTGACAATTGACAAAAGCATGATAAGTCTCATATTTCCCATTCCCTAAATCACAACTAAACATAATGATAATCCTGACACTTTTCTTCCCCTTCATCGTCATAAGCGGATATATATTTTTTTCTGTCGTTTAGTTTTTCTACGGAAATCCCAGGAAAAAAGGGTTATTTTTTGTTATCTTGTCAATACCAAAAACATCCACTACGTAAAAAAGGGATTCCAGAAGAAGTCCGTTATAAACAACCCAACAAAAAAACTGACGACACAACGAGGTCAATAAACCAGAATGACTTTGACTTGTTGTTGTTGTCGTTTGTTGCCGTTACAACTGGCGCAGTTACTGCTGCCAAATTCTCGGATATTTTATTTGTCAAATAATTTTCGCGTTCATTGTCAACCAGAGAGTTATTTCCAGTCAGATAAACAAGTAAAGAGAGTGAGAATTGAGAAGAAAAAATAGAAGCCAAGAAAATGCTTACACATTCTTTCCAAGCTTGGAATTGAACTTGGCCAAAAAAGGATGTCTAGTCCAAATAAAAATAAAAATCCGAAAAGAAGAAGTACCTTTAGTATTTCTCAAATAAATTCTTTCGTAGAGAGATCAGAACTAAAAATCCTGTTTTTTCTGTCATTGTTCCTGTGACACAGTCACTCAGTTTTCATCTCCATCTGGTAGCAAATACACTACCATCTTCTCAATTTAGACCTATTTTTTGGAGAGAAAATATTTTTTTGGCAAATCAAGCCGTACATTTTTATTTGTCGATATATTTATTTGTTTAGCTCTAGATATTTTTGTGAATTGACTTTCACTTTGGCATCCAAGTTATATTGCTAGAGCGCTTTTTAAGTCAATAAATTTTCATTTTCTTTTCATCGTTTTTTTTCTCGAAAAAAACTTGGCTGCTTTAGCATTAAGCAGTTTTTGAATCTCGTTTTTCTATATTATTTTATTACGTATTTATTAAAGATACAAAAACATCAAGCTAAATTATATATGATCATAGTTATTTGAAAACATTTACTTCGTTTCTTCATTTATAATAATTTTACAATCTGCTGGCTTGAAAGCATCCCAAAAATCTTACAGACGGACCAGGACACAAAATTCCAACAAAACTACGACTTAAACCGTAGAATTGCAAATAAAGCACCAGTTTATCTTCTGGAGTTGTCTCCTAAACTGATCATAAATACGACTTGCACGCATATTTGTTTCCTTCATGGATCCATACCATTTTATCATAAAAACATATACATATCTCTCTAAACACAAAAACCATTCAAAAACAACATAAAATATTTTTTGATAGAGGAAATTATTATGCATCCATCTCCATTCATTCTTTTATATCCACTTGCTTTTACTTTTTTACGATTATTTTTAGTGGATCATTCCATTCCGCATACTCTGTACAATATGTAGGTAGTTTGTCACCAGAAAAAATAAAAGGATCAAAGTCAAGAGGAAAAAGGTCGTAAAATGTGTTTTAGCATTTTTTTCCCCGACTCCCACACTCATACAATCACAAACACGCAAACAACCAACAGCAACAACATTCCCATTTTTTATGGTCACACACGCACATTTTTATTTCTTCATATTTATTAAAATAAAAAGCAACCTGTTTTGCATTCACTCCGCCAAAAACATGTATACTATTCCAGTTTTCAAGTCAGGTATACATACAGTCAAAGTCAAGCCAAATGTCATGGCCAAAAAAAACTTTTACCAATTTTTTCGCTTCCTTTTCCAGACATGGAGGATGACGACAACAGCGTTATTATTCCTGTTTGTCGTTGTCGTTGTAAACCAATAATTTTCATAAGGAACCATAAAAAAATATAAATTACTTTGTATTGTCCACCACACCAACTTGTTTTTTTATATTATTTGTGTTGACATGCATCAATCACGATCATTTTGTGTCATATAGTCTGTTGTCGTTTTTGGTAGTAAAAAATATATAGTAAAACAGCGTGATATACAAATTGTCACGTAAAATGTTTTACAAACAAGTGGCATGTCATTATTACATGCCGGTATAAAGATATTTTTATTTTTGTTGGGAAACTTGTAGAGTTTTGCTAAATATCCAGACAAATAAAATACCTTTTACGAAAAAAACTTTATTCTAAATCTGAAGAGAGCTACACACCTTTACCAAAATCAAGAATTTAATTTCCAAGACTTCTATCTTGTAAATGAATTTTTTTTTGGCCTGGCTCTTTTTTGGCTTGGATTTGATAAAATATCCTCATTTTAGCGATTTCAAAAAGAAAAGAACTTTTTAAGTCTTGACTTTCTTGCCAAAGTCAAAGTAAATGAAATAGAAGGCGTGTTCTTTTCTACATTTTCTCCCAACAAATCATGTTTTCTGTGTAAAACAACTCGTGAAATAAAAAAGTGCGTGTGTGTCTGAATGTCTCATTTCATCGTATTAACATTCATCGTCATTCATGAAAAAAGTCTACACACATTACACGGCTATTTACTTGATCATCAGTCACAGTGAACCAGAGAGTTAAAGTTAAAATAATAAAAAAAGACAAGAAATAAAGTTGAAGATTTTCTTAAAAATCTTGGAAAACCTTTAGCTTTGCTTGAAACCCAAATCCTTCCACACTCAACCCTTTTTTTCAGTAATATTTATTCAGAAAAAAAATATCACCAGTGCCGTCAACAGAATACTAAACAGTTTTGAAGGGAAAGAAGATGAAAAAATATATATATTTCCTTCTTGGCCTCTGTGTTTTCTGCGGTTTCTGATGATTGCAAGAAAGGTAAGGTGAGAAAGGAAGAAGATGAAGCATGATGGTGGCATGCACAGCAGCATTTCGAATTATTTTTCAGTTGGAAGAAGAGGATGATGACGACAACCGATTTAGTAAAAAGGGTTGACGGCATCCTCCTGATGAAAATTTAATGAAAAAAGTGCAAAGTGTAAAGAAGCTGTTGCTTTTTTCTTTAAAAAAAGTGCAGCCTAAATGCTTATATAAAAATATTATTATTTAAATATCAGATAAATAAATAATATTTTGCTGGCTTCATTCACAAACAATTTTATATGGTCAGCTAACCTTGGCTCGGCAGTGATCTTTTTAAAATAATTTTTAAAAAGATATATATAAAGACATCAAAAAATCTTCATTTTTCTTTTTAAAACTCCCACTGATTTCGTTTTGGTTTCTAAATGATAAGTATACAACCAAATTACAAAGGAGCTCTATAATTTTTATTATAGCTGGAGCTATTTTTTCCTTCTCACTGATTTCTCATTATTCCTTTGTACATTTTTATGAATGGCGAGAGTTTATACTTTACAACATACAAGGAAACTGGTCAGTCAGTAATAAAATCAGAAATCTAGACGAGATTTGTGTGAAAACCAGAACACAGAACAGCTTTTTTCCATATTTTGAATGGATATAGACTCTATTTAAAGATAAGGTTGGTAGGTAGGCGTAAACTCTAAAAACAAGATGAAAATTAGGATTGTATGGATATTTGTGATGCAATCCTTTTATTTACAAAAATTTTTTTTTTTTCTGAGAAACTTTACGTTTTTCTATTTAAAAAGTACAAATTCTCTGGTTGCTCATAAAAAAATCAGAGTACTTTCCACGCTTGAAGAAAAATGGGAGTATTTTTTTGAGAAAAGTAAGCGTGTAATATTTAGAGTTCAGAGAATAAACAGCCAGACTGACAGTCTACAAGTTTGTCAGACAGACATAAAGAGAAGATACAACTCTTCTTCTCACTTCCAAACTTCATCTTGAATATAATTTTTTTATACCTGGCCGTCTTTCTCAAGTTGATAGGGATGTTGATGATGACATGGTTGACGGGAGGATGATGATGATGAAGGCAGGATAAGAACATATTAAGCGCAAATAGTGATGATATGATTATACCAAAAAAAAAACGATAGAAAAAATGAAGAAAAAATATCTCTGAAAAGTTGTTATTTACAACAGTTTAAAAATTAACAATATTACAAAAATATTATTATTTTTTATCTCTTGTGCTTAAAAACTAAAGTAGTTTTGACAGGTAGTGTTCACAACAAATTATGTGTTCGTTATGCTTTCATTTTTAACAACACCCAAAGGTATATTTAAAACAATATTTTGGATTAGATGTGGAAAAAAAACATCCGATAGTTTCTTTAAGAAGTATGTCTTCATTTAATTTTTATTCCTACTTTTTTTATCTGAATGTTGCAGTTATCGTTGTCATGACAGGTGAAGGTTCAACATAAGTTTAGATATTATGTTTTTTCTAAAAACTGACACAAAACTGCCTTGAAATCTGGAAAAATGCATTATAAATGTAATTTCCGGTTACAAACAAAAAGTATATGGTTTTCATGAAGGGTTTCCCTGACAGGTAAAAAAATTGAAACCTTGATATTTATACTCTCGGCAGATGTACTTGAATAAAAAAAACTAAAAATGTAAAAGTAATTCACTACTTTTTGGTTTCAATTGTTTATGCCGTTCTTTTTGTTTGCCGTTAACTCAGCAGTTTTTCAATACAACTTTTTTGGCAATCGAGGCCGTTGTCTTTTTACAAAATGCATCCTTTATTCCGTTCAAACTTCAAACTAACCACTTTATTAGGTTGATAATAGGAGGTGTGAATTTAGGAAAAAAAACTTTTGGCAAAATTCTCCCGAAAGAGAATTGTTCGGTTTTATTCATCTTGATCGTCCTTTTATGGACAAAACGTAATTATATTTTCACAACACAACAGGTATCCATTTTGTAAAGAATCTTTGAATTTTCTCCCCAGCTCATTTTTTTGTATTTGCAAAACAAACTGTATATACTCCAGCATTAGTACAGAATTAATTTTTATTTATCGGCGTCTACGTCTTACTTAACACCTAATCAACTCTTTCATCATCAGTTAATGCTTTTTTTACCAAAAGACGAACAATAGGCAAAACAGCGCGGCGTGTGAAAAAATTAAGCTGTAAATTGCAAAGACAAGCCATAATGATGTCAATGATGCAGCAACTTCTTAACAAAATGCATTGCAAAATCTTTTTGAAAAAAAATTTCCATTCAATCACATCTTCCTCCCTATTTACCATTTACCAAGAACACAGATTCCTTATCATTTTTTTCATCAACAATAGCCAACACCACAACGGATTCGTTATCAGTTTATCAGTTTTTTTTCTGCATACAATCTATCTTCTTCAGAAGATGACCATATATGGTGTCAATATCAAAATCTCTGTATTTTCGTACAACGACATTAGTCATGATAATTCGACCATTTAAAAAAATCAGTAACCGCCAACCGTTACCTCCTCCGCCATTCTGAAGGATTGTAGCAAAAAGGTTCAATGCACTCCAATAAAATATTACGCACTTTCCTAATTTTCTGATCACAAACATAAAAATTGTTTGTTGGACTTAGAATAAATCTTAAAACAATTGTCCTCCACCTTCTTCTTCTTAAAACAGTCATCTGAAAACTGCCAAAAGATAATCATCTTCATCTCTGAAAAATTATATTTTTTCTACATCCTGATTACTTTCATTTATTTTACAATATCAAAACCAGCAACAAAATGTTATCCATTCCTCCACCCATACAGCCGTTCTACATTTTTTTACACGCCAAAGCAAACACAAAACGTGACATTTATTTTTATTTTAGAAACGATCTCGAAATAAAAAACAAGTATTGCTACAAATTTCAAACATGATCCATTTGATCCTTAAACGAACATTATGGAAACACACACACACACTTACTCTCTCTTCATAAAAAATCCCATCATGATATCGGATAAAAGTCAAAAGAACAAACAAAAAAATCCCCAAGAAAAGACGAGAAACGTGTCACACTTTTAAGTAGGCAGACACGTAAAAAAAATTATCTACCGCCGCCGTCGCCGTACCATCAAGCCACCAAACACAACCACATACTTAACAAAATGGAATGTGGAATGCGAGCAAAAAAAAATAACATGATCATCATCATCACCTTTTACCGCATGCCAGGCCAGGATACAGACATATATCGCAATTTACTCATAAAAAATTTACTGCGTACCTTATTCGCAAAAAAAAGCTTTTAACCAATTTCCTAATTTTTGCCATTTTCTAGATTACTTCTTTTAGTTTTTTAGTTACTCAGCAATAATTTGCATCCTTTTAATTGTTCATCTATGAAAGTTATGTGTTTGTGTGTGTTCCTCATAAAAATGTTGATAGATCATCTTTTAAAAAATGTCTATAAAAGTATTATACGCACATTTTTTCTCCATTTTCTTCCGTTTATTTTAATCCCTTCAGAAGACCACTTCTCCACGCAGACACGTGCAAAAACCCAGCTGGATATATTTTCTGCGTGTGTGTCTGTATGAATATAAGTGGATGTCTTAAAGAAAAAATGTGAAAAAGAAGAAAGATGTAATTTTTATTATTACAATATGGATTTCAAAACAAACAGATATTTTTTTCTTGGTCATACAACACACCATGGAGTCTGTACCACCAAAAGAAGATGAAGATGAAATTGCATCACTTTACTACTCACTCCATCTACTCAACTCCTCCACTCAACAGACCAGACCTCCATCATGCCATTACTATCATATCACCTCCATATCCTGGCAACTTGAGACTGAAAAAGAGATTTTCAAGTGGTTGGATTAGAATAATGGATGGAAAGTATGATTCAAGTTGAAAACCAAAAGACGGTTTAAAAAAAACATTTAACGATTCGTGATGCATGTCTCAACTTTTCAAACTAAACTTGATTGAACACTGAACACGAACACGTTCTCAAAGAAGAAGAAAAAGAAGATGAGATACGCATAATATTTTCTTAAAAGAAAAACAGAGATTTGCATAATGAGCTTAAACGCCGACGGAGAAGAATATTTTTAAAAACTCTTTTTCGGCTCATCCCTCCTCCTCCATTCTCCATACTAATCCTGTTTCCTCCATGATCATTATATGACCATCATGATGAAACAATGCGTAGTAGTAATAATAATAATATAATGTACACACGGAAAACTTTTAAGTTTGATTTATTATTACACTTTTTGCATAATATGGAATATTATTATTTAATGAATGGATATAAAGACTCAGCTTAAACAGTATTCATTGGATCATCATCATTCAGCTAATTGTTGTGACGGTTATTATTCTAGCCATCATGACCAAATCTGGGAAATATATTGCCTCCATCTTTCATATTTACTATTATTTATTTTAGGGAGTTAACTTTAAACTTTACTTTTTAAAATAATAATAAATTGTGTGCATATCATCTGTATTTAAATGACGATAATGCCTCCAATTTGGAGGGCATGCCTTCACATATTCACACAGAAATACAAACAAAATACTTTGAAATTTATTATTTGTTTTTGGAGGAAGGCAAAGAAAAAAAAGAAGAGAGGAGGTTGGCAATAGCTTTAAATGATGACATGCGTAAATCCTCTGTAATCATCATCATCATCATCATCAAGATCAACAATGAGGCAATAAGGCTGTTTGGCAGGATGATGATGACATGAACAATACACAGTTTGTGTGAAAATCAACAAAAAAACGTGCGTTGCGATAAACACACTGGATTTTTCACGCATGCCTTTCGACAAACAAACTGACTTGTAAAAAATGCAACTGGTAACAAATCGGTATTGCACGAACGCTAACAACCGTCGTTGAAACTTGAAACAATGCAGCCGTTACACTTGCCTCTTGCCTGTTGAAATTTTATAATGCCTGCTCTCCTCCTACACAAAACTTTGTGTTTATATTTATTTTAGAAAGATCGACCACACCAGTAACAATTGCAATATGTGGATGATGGTGCACAGGTCGTTCACACTTTGATTATTGGACAAGTGGGAGGAGGATGTCAGAGGTGCTAAAAAATTGGTAATAAGCTTGGAAATAATCACATTGTTATCAATT
>JAQFYG010005012.1:0-10361 GCA_034694325.1 Entomobrya corticalis
CCTTAAAAATTCCTCCTCCTTTTTATTTTCATTTGTAAAAATCCGGTAGGTTAGGCAGGTAAAAATTACTCATAAGTAATACAAGTAAAAATGAATTTTTAACACAAAAACAGGTAGATGCTATATGAACTACGAACAAGGATGTGTCATGTTAAAAGGGAATCGGAACCACTGATTTTTTTTTGCCACCAGCCAACTAGCCAAAAAAACTACCCAAAAAAATCAGCAAAAGTAAGATGAAAAATGGTTAGTGGTGGACGTGGGGAAGGAGACAAAAAAAGCTTAAAAGATTCATTTCACGTCTCCTTCCTCACCAATATAAAATGCAACTAGAAAAAAAATGTGTAATCATTATTAGCATTTAGTTTTTTTTGGGCAAGGACGTAACAAAATAATAAATGATAAGAAAACAAAAAAATTACTTGTTTTTCTTAAACCTGAGCCTACACACATTATTATACAGCAGCAACACCTTTCAAACTATGAGCACAATGGCAAAATAAGTACATAGTTGAGTGAGTATAGTAGGTAGTAAAATAGTAAAAATTTTGAACAGAGGTTTAAGGTTTAAAACCAGTTTCGTAACAGGAAAAGGACCAAAGTAAAAGGGCTGGTGTGGTGGTTGGTAGTGAATGGCAGTTTTTTTCTTGCAAACTGCAATTGGCTATATGACGATATTCGTCAAAATACTACTTACTTGTTATTATTATTATAGTGTCTCCTCTTCTTCTTCTCTCAGAATCTAGGTAAGTAAGCCTTGAAACTCGCTTTTTCTTTCTCGCTCACACCGTCCATCCATATCATCATCATCAACTCACCTTCTTTTTCCGTGATCATCATTCATTCGATACACTCATATCATTTGCAATTTGCAATACACTTTCAAACGTGTTCACGTACACAAACACAATAATAATGCATACATGCATCTCTATCATCATCATCATCTTGAAGATTGTATGGTCATTACTGGTAATATACTGAAAAATGTTCGGACCTTGTGGATATTATATATCCATTATATGATTATCTACATGTATTTATATTATAAGGGAAAATGCCGATCCACAGGTAATAAAATCACTTACTTTAAAAAATCCACAAAGCCAGGCAGATATAATACACAAACAATATGTCTTATCGCTTCTTCTTGTGGTACTGTTTAAATTGCAGTTTTGTGGTTTTATCATGTATAAAAATTGTATACAAAATACAAAGTGACACTGTTGCACTTTTTGGGGTTCCTTTTCTTCGTCATTGTTCAACCTATCTGCATTGTAGCAAAATAGCATTGCAACAAAACAAAATGTGGATCTTGACATTGACTTTTTAACTGAAAAACATATTGAACAGGTTTTCTTCTTTCACTGGCTGTTCTGAAGATGATGATTGGGATGACGAATAGGAAGTCTGCTAATGCTTGTGCTCACCTGCTACTTCTTGTTCATCTTAAACCCTTTCTTATTATTGCAGTTTGGTGCAAATGTACTTTCATACGTTAAATATGTTGACTGATAGGACAATATAATAATAATGATGATATGATATGGTAATTACTTAGTGGCACACCAGAATTTAACTATGTATATTGTGAACAAAGTGACGAAGAAGAAGCCGGTGGTAAAGATGTCTTTTAACATGGCGATGATCGCATGTATGCAAAAATCTAGGACTGAATCTATTTTACTTTTATTGGATACATTATTGTTGTTTTCTTGTTGTTGTCGTATTGCATTGTTTTGAATTAAGATTGGTATGATGATGGAAGTCGTTGCCAAAAAAAATGAGCCACTGATCTACTAGACCAGTAGTTGTTTTTGTTGAAGAATATTATACAGAAAGGGGATGGGGGATCAAAAGAGCGACAAAATATACAAGACGGACGTTTCGATTAACTAATATGCACCTCAAGATCAGTAAGGAACGTAGTCTTTCCTTTGGCCTTCATCTGACGAGATCAGTTTCGTCGTTTTGTCGATGAGCCGTTTTTGTGGTTCATCATCAAGTTGTGAGTAAACAATTTTTGGTTTAGTTTGAAAGTGAACATCGAAGGGGAAGGGAACAAGAGAAAGGGACGCCGATTGTTTAAAGGAAAAAAATTATTGATTAGTTTAACTCTTGCCTTCTTATCTATCACTATCACTTTATCACGTCTGTCTACTTTTATCTTAATTGAAATATTAAATTCGCTGATTTATTTGGATTGTGAATAAAATTGATTTGATTGAGGAAATTTCTGTTTTAGTGAAAGCGAAAAAGTGAACAATGAAATTTAAAGAAAAGATGTAGTGAAATTTAAAAGAAATAAGCAAATTACTTTATTATTTTTACTTTTTAAAATTGTACCTCTACGTCGGGGTGGAGGACAGTTGGACGTGAAGAGATTTTTTTCTATTCAGTGCCAAAATGAGTCGCTTCAGGACTCTCCCGTGTTTGTTGTGTGCTGCTATGGCGGTGGTTATATTTCGTTCAGAAAGTGTGTTCGCATCTGGACTTAGTCCAGAGGAAGAGCATCGTTTGGTGATGAAAGCTGATGCTAGTGTGATTGATGAGAAGTTGAAGGAAATGCCTTATGGAGTGTTAATGGCACCTGCACCAATGGATGAGCATAGTTTACCAATTCCTACAATGGATCCCCCACTTCCGGAAGGGCCCAAAAACTCAGTTCATATTACAACTGCAGGTGGGCTTGGAGGAAGTAACAAGGGAGCATTGTCGGAAAGGATTCGGAATGCGATGAAGGTACGTTCAAAGGAGACAATCCTTTTTTCTTTCTCTCTTTCAGTTTGTTGTAGAATCTCTAAATGCTTTAAATCTTTCTGGCTTCTCTGATTTTCTTATATCATTTTTCCACTCTTTCCAATATAGACAATGAAGGAGCGTATGCGCACTCTTCAAACTAGTCGCAGCCGCATCCCAAAGAAACCCGTTGAGCCTGCAAAAGTCCCAAAATTCCCCCGTCCATCTAGTCTTATTACCTCAAATCCAAGCGATCTTGAAGTTGCAATGAAGCGTATTGAAATCATGGCGTCCCGTGCAGGCTTCAACATGAGCTCAATTCCTCGTCGATCCCAACTCCAAATTATTTCGAGGCTCGCTCCCAAGCTCCCAACAAAGATGGCCAGCGCTGTTCAAGAGGAACTTGATAGCATGAGCGGAAAGCTGTACCATTATCTCCCCGAACCTGCTCGTGATCCTCTTATTGAAGATGATCAAACATTCCTTCAACACTTTATGGACCAATTCGACAAGCCTGTCACAGAAACTGATGAATTTTACAAGGAAGTCAACAGTCACGTCAGCCCCACCAACAATGCCCATAAACTCAACAGTTTTGATGTTAGCCAAGTTTCTTTAACCGATGATCCATCACATGAGCCAATTCACATTAGCGAATCTGTGTCATCCTCAGTCTCCTCTGGAGCTGGATATGTTGAGTCATCCTCTCCCAATGTACACCTCATGCCTCCAAAATTTGATGCTGGTGAAGGAGATTCCGCCTCTCTTCTTCACTCTTACACCACTCAAATCGAGGACGAAGGTGTACCAAATCCATCAGCTTTAATCTCACAATACCCCACCCACCACGTTGAAGAGTCAGATCCTCTTATTACATTATCAAGTGAAGTGAATTCAAAAAGCGTTAGCCCAACCTCAAGTGCTAGTTTAGGTCGCACCACAAAATCATTTAAGGTTGGTTCAGTGAAAGCTTACGGTGGCAGCACCACCAGTTCTCCCAACATTGATTACAAGACAGATTACAAGACACCGCCCACCAGAGTACCACCCACAATCCCCACCTTACCGACCACAACAGAGTCATCAATTGAAGACGTTGCTACCGTCAGCGTACCACCAAAACCGATTCGTGTTAGCGTGATCACCAAAGATAGCATTTTGGTTAATGATACCAGTGACGACGGAACTGGATCCGTGAGAAGTATTAAATATGTTCATGTAGAGCCTTTGCCAGAAGCGACTGGAACATCTGAGCTTTCAGCTTTGGACAAGTACCTCGCCTCCGAATCTGTCTCAAAGGAGGTCCGCCTAAACCCCAAGGAAATTTCTGTTCATATTAATAAGGACTCTTTGCCAAAACCAAGACCAAGTCAATTAGTGCTCGACACATATGAACGTGAACAAAAGGAAGCTGAAGTTGCTGAACCTCTCGCAAGTGAAGAGCCACCTACAGAAGATCCTTATCCCCTAACAGATGAAGAGATCGCTGCCACTATGGCTGAGTTGAAAAAATATGAAGCTGAAATCGCTGGACTTCGTCAGAATGAAAACTCTTTAGAAGTTGATTTCCCATACAGACTTTTGACTCCACATCCTTTGGAATATCCAGACCATCCTGACCATCCACAACCATCTAGTTTGGAAGATGATTCTGACTTGGTGAGTCATCTTGACGAGCTTTTAGCAGAATTTCAGACTAGACCAACTGAAGGAACAAAGACCCAAGCTCAAGCAGCATCTGCAAATGTTCAATTACAAGCGACAGTTGTACCATCTCCAGCCAGCCCACCACTTGTTCTTGCCCCAGGGCATAGAAGACCACATCCTTTGTTGAAGGTCGGTAAAGTAAGTGGGAAAACGAGTATAGAGAGTATTTTACTTTCTTTTTGTTTAATGAGTAGGAAAGGAGGTCAGTGAAAGGTGTTCGTGTTCATGTTCTACTTTCATTCTTTCATTCATTTTGTATAGCACCGCCTACCATTAAGACCTGGTCTTGGCCGACCAATGATGATGGGCAGTCGACTTCGTCCTCTTATCCGTCACCCTCCAGCAGGATTCCCAAGACCTGGACCAGCCGTTAATCCACCAAGAATCAATGAGGTCACCGTGTCACAACTTCCCCAAAAGTTTAATAAGGAATGTGACTACTTCTCTAATGAATTGTGTCTTCTTGTTCAAGATTACCCCATGTACTATGATCACAATTTTTATGAAAATTACATGTTTTTCTTTTAAACTTTAGAATAAAAATAATCAATTAAAAATTGTATTTTCTTATTTTGATATTCTGGTAATTAGTGAAGCTATCACAGAAGCAATGGAACAAAATCCTTCGGTGTCCACAGCTCTTTTGTCAAAGGAACCTGCTCACAACCAGAAGAGCTCAAGTTATATCGATGGCCTTTCAGACTTTTCTTCAGAAAACGAAGAGTTGGGGCAAAAGCATCCCGATTTCGCTGGCGAAGGTGGATTCTTATGTCCGAGCAAAGTTGCTTATGGAAAAATTAAGAAGGCTAAGAGCCATACCACCGGAGACTGGAAATTCGTTGTTAATTATGGCGATAAAACTCAGACCCTCAGACTTGAGAAGTGCTTGTAAGTAAAATGGCGCTTATTAGAATATAATATGGCCCATAATTACTGAAATGTAATTGATTACTCCATGCTATATTTTATTAGGTCACCCGGGGATTCATGCAGCTACATCATGCCTCATTTCCGCACCGCCTGCACACAAGTCTACAATTACCACCGTCTTTTGGCCTGGGATTCTGAGAAGGGTCTTCACATGGATGTATTCAAGGTACCTAGCTGCTGTACTTGCCACGTTTTGGGCTACTATGTTCCTGGAAGCAAGAAGAATCTTGGCCAAAGTCCAATGAGACGTAGGGATCACATGGGACCTCGATTTATGGGACCACCAAGGGCTCGCAGAATCAATCCACACATGCCACATCATCCAAGGAAACACATGCATCCAATGATGGTTATGTTGCCGGGTCCAGGTCCACAATTGCCTGTATCTCATGCCATGGGTCCAATGAACACACTTCCTTCCGCTCCAACATCCGCCGCAGTACCAACGGCAGCAGCAGTCAACACATCAGCTTCCACCGCAGCCGCCAGCAACAGTGAAGATGAAGGTCTTCGATCACTTTTGCTCCAGTATGCCAGCTTAAGAGAGAAAATTACCAAACTCAAAGACTGTAAGTTCACTTTTGATTGTGTTTGATAATCGTTTTTAAAATCAATTAATTTTAATCAAACTTGTTTTGACATCAATTTTCAAAGCAAAAACACCAAGTAGTTCTGGCACCACAACTGGTGGATCATCTGCCGCCTCTCTTCCATCCAAGCGCTCCTCCAAGCTTTATAGTCACTGGCCCAAGGATATCATCAAAGCTTTAAGGAAACGCAAGCGTCAAAGTACCATCTCCTCCAAGAATAAAAATATGAAGAAACCCAGCCCGGAAATGCTCAAAAAATTGAAAAATCTCTTAACAAACTCCACCAAACTTGAAAACAATCCTAAACTCAAGCAAAAGATTCAAAGTTATTTGAGGAAACTGAAAAACAGCAGCAAAGATTCCAGATCCGGAAAAAGTTTATCAAAAAGTGGAAAGAGTAGCAAAAGCCGTGGAAGTAGAAACATGAAATTGAAATTGACCGGAACAAGCTCCGACAGCAGCAAAATCCATAAAACCAAAAAGGGAATTAGCAAATTAGACGCAAAGAAGAGACTCATGATGCTACTCTCCGCAGCTAAAAAGAAAATGCAAGATGACCGCAAAGGAAGAACCAGTGCTGTCCCCACCTCCGCCCCCGCACGTCAACCTCAACCCCAGATTAACAATAGACTGAATTCTGCATCATCAGCACCAAGAAATAGACAACTTTCCATTCCTCCTCCTCATCATAATCAACACAAGTCGAACCGCAATGTAAACTACGAGTCACATCCAATCTGGAATTATTTCCACAAGTTGCAAGGTGGAGGCTCGTCACATCCTCCAGCGAGTAGAGCCAGAAGACTTAGATTTTTCTAGATCAATCTAGATCAGAAATAATTATTTTTTCAAGTATGAAGTTAATCTTTTGAGAATGGTATTTATTTTGAATTGTCAGTCAATTATTTTTTTCTGATTTTTTGCTATTATTGATTGCATTAATATTTATTACAATAATTTAATTATACTTTCGGGGTTTATACATTAAGTGTGCTTGCTCACGTGGAGGAAGTTAGTTTACATGCTTTTGTTGTTGAATTCACCTTACTTCTGGGATGATGAAGGTCGTGTGGAGGGTCGACTTTTAATTAAAACGGAGGTGAATTGTAATGTACATACATTTTCGCTATGAACACTGTACGTCCGTTTTTATGTGCCACTTTACAAATAAATTGATTTATTTATTTTTATAATAAAGAGAAGAAAAAACAAGACAAATAATAAATGATAGAATACTTTACAGACGATATTTCATGTTGATACAAGATAAATCGTCAGTGCCAGAGACATTGCATTGAAAAGGCTAATTTATATTTTTGCTGTAATTATAGTAAATTATTGTAGTTTTAGGTGGCTACTTTGTTAAAATGCTGGGGCAAATGTGGATGTACGGATGAATTATTTTTTTGTGATTTCCAAGTGTAATTTTGTGTTCATGTTTTATGAAATGTTTTTAGGGAAATGTTTGGTGGGTGCATGCTAATAATTAATATTGAGTATTTTCCTTTGGAGTTGAATTTCATAATGACAAAATATGTTGACGGAGCTTATTTAATCTAAAGGAATTACATAAGTGTGTAGTTTTGGTGATTAATATAATATATATGGTACCTGAATAATGAATGCTACTACTGGGTGTTTTTAAAAATGAAGATGTTTTGAGGTTGCCGTGGGAATGACTGCAGCTTGTTGTAATATTATTTTCCGTGAAGATGAAATGAGTTTATGAAGAAATGGTACTAAAAAGTAAATGAATAAATGTATTGTATATCATAAGAAAGATTGGTTTAAAGTTTATGAATTTATTTAACGAATGGAGCATAAAATGTTGTCATGAAAATGCATAAGAATAGTTGAAAAGGTACATAAAGCAATAGTTATTGAAGCATATAACTTGAATTTTAGAAATTTAATTGGATGTTTGAAAAAACCAAGTTGAATGAAACATTTACGTCTTGCCCTTATTCTGTCCGCTTCTGTCCATTTCGAATTGCACAATGACAATGGCAAATGTCACAAATATTCCGAGCAACTATAAAAAAAGAAACAAATGAAGTCAATTTGTCTCACGTTTTAAATTAGGCATGTTATCTACATCATTTAAAAAATATTTACTGTTCCGATCAAGCCATATGACATTGTAAAAAATCCACATCCTTTAAGACCAATTGCATCTGAGGATACTTCCCGATGCAGATGATTTAATCGTGAAAGAGTCGCGTTTGATAGAGATGACGTATCTTCAGAGGCATTTGGATTGGTAAAATCCGGTTTCCAGACACTTGGTTTTTTTCGTTGCAAGGATGATTCAAAGAGCCAAATTTTATAGTCTGCCATCTAAAGGTTGATTATGATTAAAAATCTTTTCAGTTAAAATTTAATATTCAAATATAGTTCGAGTTCCAACAGTAAAATGTAGCATATACCATTGAACTTCCTTCAGATGCGACGACTCCCACAATTACATGCATAATGACACAAGATGCTATAGCAATGCCTCCCATTTGGACACCTGTCACTGAACCGTACTGTTTAAACATCTGCATAACGAGTTTGTCATCATTTTATTTTTAGATAGAATATTAATGAATTGAAAACATGAGATTAATTTATTGAACTGGCAAGGAATATACCATGAAACCCATCAACGACGGAAATGCTCCAAGAATATAAAGCAGAAATAGGGGGCCGAATATGTCATTAGTCGCGTCATTAATGCTTTTTAATTCAACGAAATTCATAGAAGCTCGTTCAAGTAATTTCATAAACTTTGTGGGATCCTGAATACTTTCGTCTACGAGAACACCATCTTTCTTTTTCATGGGAATTTCTCGAACGAATCTAAAAATCATAATTTCTATACTTATGAATCCAGTTCAAATAGTTATGTGGAATGTTTAAAAATTAGTAGTCCTTCTGATCTCTACACAGACCTTTCACAGATTGAGTACATAATAGCTGCCCCAATGAAGCAAAACGCATCAATCATGTTGCAAATGTAGTCCTGAGTTGTTCCAAGTGCCATGAAAACAAATGTTTCAAACGATCTTTCAATAAAGTTCTCCTGAAACAGATCCCCAGTTTCCGGCGGATCCGCAGTTGAGTTCCATTGCAAGCTTGTCCATCCAGCTTTGAGATTCGCTTTGAGGACATAATTAAAGAAACTCAAATTTTGCCCGCTTTTGTCATCTTGATAAGGTTTCATCCAATTTGGGTCATTCCAGTTTGCAAAAGTATGATAGGTTTCTGCTGCCAATTTTATAGTTGCGAAAAACATGACTAGTCTTGCTGAAATTATCACTTTCCAATTCGCTCTGTTTTTAGCATCCTCTTCAGCATCAACTGATCCAGAAGGTAGCATTGTTTTGGATACTGTCCAGATTAAATGGGTTGACGGGGAAGCAGTGGTTTGACACACGAGAAGTAACTTGTGAAAGTAGTCTCGATGTATCCAAAATGTAAAGAACCAAGCAACAAGAGAAGCTTTTCTCATCATTCCGAAAATTACGGCAAAAGCTTCGCTGGGATTTTTCTTTAGGTCCATTCGGAAGAGAAGTCGAATGGAGAGCAAGCTGTAGATTGTGGAGCTGGCAACAAGCACTGTGCTAATAAGCTAATTGGATATACGAATACAACAGCTTGAATTTTTTGTTTAAAAATGAATTGCAATAGTTTTTCTCAGCATATAAGATATTTTTTAAATTTAATCTATTTGTCAATTATTTAATTTGTTCTATCTATCAATTTACTTACCTGTTGAATGATATTGGTGTGAAGCTGGTATTTGCCATCATCCCCTTTTAGGACTCTAAATGGGATGATAAAGGTAAAGTAGCAAATTCTGATGAAAGCGTTGAAGACGAGAAATTCGGGGAAATTAAGTTGAGAAACTTCGGTGGGGCCTGGAAGGAAGATACTAATAAATTTAAGGAACACTCCAGAAATGTGGGATGAGTATACTTTTATTCCAGCTTGGAAATTCATTGTTAATCAAGAAATCAGAAGCGGGACATTTAATTTACTTTTGTTGCAACTTGGGTCTTCTGAATCTTACTGAATGCTATTTTAAAAGGGATCTGCTGCATTGAAAAAACCCAGCAAGTTTCATATCCAGACAAATTCATAAAAGACAGTAAAATATGAAATAATTACTGGAAACTAGGGACAAATTTTGGTATCATGCTATTGCATCATTATAGAGAACAGGAAAGTTGATCAAATGCTTTCAACGTTGGTCATATAATTACACCCAACTCCATTATATATTATGTAGGCCAACAGTTAACATAGTTTTTGACAGTTTTAATGAAAATTACATTAATAAAAGATCCTTCCTCATTCAACCAGCCGTTGAGAACTAAAGAGCGAGACACGCCCGGCAAATTATGTGTCTGG
>JAQFYG010005013.1:0-10361 GCA_034694325.1 Entomobrya corticalis
GCAATGGGAACTTTTCTCTCCGAATCTGCTGTTCTGTAAATATGACGATGGAAATCACAGGAAACTATGTGTGGTTCAGTGGTAGTTGGTAGGCATAGTAGGGGTATCATCATCACAAACTGTAATAGCAAAGTAACATCGTCATCGTGGCTTATTTTCTGTGGATCTACCGGTAAGGGTCCTAAAAATGTTATGCAACCGTATGTGTATTTTTACAAAAGATGAATTTCGGCGAGGTAGACTGAACTGAAACAACGTCCATTCCGATTATCTTCATTCTCTATGTATCAGGATCCTTCCTTAAGTGCAATGTATGACTATATACTAGATAAATATTCGTCCCTGTGGCAATAGTATATGGGATACGAGTTAGAATGTTATTGTTGCATCTAGAAAGCGTTTCAATAGAATCTCTTTAGCAAACAACATATACAAAAAAACGAATACAGTTTTCACCTAATAATACTGATCTGATGATGATGATAGTAGTGAGGATTATAAGGCATTTTGTATGCAGCCTGGTATATATAAAACCACAACATATATACAAATATCATGACCATTTTTCCTATTTATTAGTGGCATTCAGTAAAGTAAAAGCGTACATTCATAGCATTATTCGGTTCCATTCCAATTCCTGCTCCCAGTGAAATAATGTAAACATAGTTGTTCTGTAGAGCACAGAGAAAGTTTTAGACGGATGTAAATGGAAAGTATTATTATTATTATTTTGGATGGATTCTGTAGTAGTTGAGTTGAAGGGAAAATGAAGAGAAATTGTTGGATGTAATGTAACTTGGTGGAATGATGGTGGTGGCGGTTGTAGCAGCGGCATAGCGGTGTTAGAGGTAGTGGTGACATGGTTTGGTTGTTGCAATGATGCTGCTACCAAAGTACATGGTGAACGTGACGACAGTCGACTGTTTCTAAGTCATAATGAAACCACATCATCATTTTGTAACACGAATAACAACAGCAGCATGATGAGATCTCATTCTCATGTAGGATTCTCTCTCTCTACAGTTCAGTGTGTAAATACATAGCATCAGCATCTTTATTTTCAATAATGCTTCTCCTGAAAGCATCAACATCAAATCTAGTGAAAGACAAGACAGTGAGACAAGCATTTCGTGTTAAAAGTATGCAATATTAGATATTATGCTTCTAGGTTGGTTTGGTTTTTGAGAAATGAAACCCCACCGCATTTACTTTGTTGGTTTTGATCCTTGGTGAATATATGATGTTGATGATGCAGCCAGTTTTTTTTTCTTCTTATCAGCAGATTATACATACATATTAAACATCTACCTCAAGGATAGCTTTGAATTCCATTGGATTTTGTTTATAAATGATATAATGTATTTCGTCCAAACTTGGTAAAATTCGCTTCTAGAAAGTGCTACTCAGTTTGTGTTTTCCCTTTGAAATAATAATGCAAGTACTTAAATAAAAAAGTTGAAGATGGTAAGCAACTTTAAAAATGTAATATAGTATGATGATGGGATGCTGCAGAATAAAATTACTTAACATGGAGAAAGTCCGTATTTAAAATGAATATGAGTGTATGATTATGAGTAAAATGATGCTGGATGGCTTGGTAGTCAACATGAAACGGAATAAAATGATGAGATGATGAGGAAAACATGAAACAAGAGAAGGGAAAGTAAAGTGTTAGCATGTAAAAGGACAGCTTTTATCAACATCATTCAAAGTAACTTGGTTCACATACAAACCATCATCGCCTACTCTTCCCGACAGTGAAAATGGCTTAACTACTAAACATATATTACATGATCTTCAAAAGGAAGCATGAAAATTACTGTAGCATACACTTAAAACACTTGAAGTGCTTCAGAAATTGTATAAAAACGTGTAATCTTTTTTGCATATTAATTATCATCATATTCCGTTTCCTTTCTTGCTATCTTGAAGTGATGCCTTTTGTAGTAGTGTGTTATTAAAAATTCATACAGTTAATACACATAACACAAGAAGAATTGCTTTGAATATGCATGATGTTTGTGACACTTATATGTACCTATACATCTTATACTCTACTTAAGGTTACTTTTTAAATATAACATGAGCTTTCACAACCATCAAATACTAAGCAGTAAGTGATAATATCCTCTATTAATTATTTATGATGTGTAGGTATTTTAGCTATTTTCTTTCACGCCAATGTAAAAATTAAAATTTATTCGAATAATAAGATATCAACCATATTTAATTCTTCATGAAAAGAAAAGTGTTTGTCCATTCACAGCGATTAATACGGTTATTTTCACCTATTCAAACGAAATGTTCAAAAATAGCCATCAAATGTTATAAAAGTTGCGGATAGAAATTGAAAATTGTTATATCAATTTATTTAACTTATCATAGGCGTTTTATAATCCTACACAATAAGTTCCATAACATAACACATGAACAGCTGGAATAATGATCAGGGATCTAGGAAAATTGATCCGAATTAACATAAAATTGACTATGCTAAAAATTTCACATGAGAAAGCATCAATTATATTACATGAAGCATCTTATTGCTCCTTTTTAACCCTCTTTTTTACCATTTTCAATGAACCATGACATCTGATGACGATCTACATCCCAATTATTTTCCTTTTCTGCTGTTGCTCTTTCTTCTTTCATGTCATCCATTTTAAGGATAATTTAATGGGATAGAGAAAAGTTTCTTCTTTTTTCACTTTCTTTGAAAAGGAAAGGGACAATTTTCTTTCAAATTTCATTGTAACTTCTCAAAAAAGTTTTTTTGTGTAATAAAAAGGAAGCATCAAGTTGAAAATAATAATGATCACGATGATAGAAGAATGAGTACGGATTCGTTTTCTCAATGGATTTCTTCTGCTTGACGTGCATAAAAAGAGCCAGAAAAGCGAAACAGTTGAAAAATATAAAAGCACAAGGAAAAAAGTGAATGAGGTCCTTGTTTGGTGACGTTTTTTAACTTACTATTGGTTGAATGACCTGCATCAAAAAGAAAGTACTCACTCGAAAAAGCACATCACTCAAGGTAGTCCGAACATTCTCGAAATAGAAGAGAGAAATAAAAAGCATGTTAATATGTTAAATGTTAAATTTTTTGACTTCTTAAATCTATTTCTCCAGAGTTCTTTGTAAGTTGAAAGAAGTAAGGTTATATTATTACTGCGTTGACTATCGTCATCCTTTTCGTTATCCTCAAATAGAAAAGAGAAAGGGTCCATAGTTCACTGCAACAACGTCATGTTTACTTTACGAAATAAAAACTTACCCTTTCTTCCGTCAAACTTCAAGAATTGCATTTACGTAGTTTTGTTACTTTTACATACTCCTTTGCCCAGTCTCCTTGTGTCATTCTTTCCAATTTGCTTCGAGTCAGTCAACTAGTCATTCTGCCATCATGATGTCATTTACCGGGCTCTCTATTCGAAATACTCGATGAGATGAGAAGAAACACGACAAAAAAGTGAGAGATGAAGAGACTGAGAAGAGACGTTGTTGTGAAGGATTAAATTATGCATCAAGTCCATACACTCTCGTATAAAATGAAAGGCGTGTCATTTTCTCTCTGTAACTAAAAGTAAAACAAGTGAATTTTACTTGTGAATAGATTATATAGTTAGTAGTTAGAAAACTTATAATATTCTACACCTAAGTGCATGAAAGTTACTAAAAAAAGAAGTAGAAGCACAAGTAACTTAGTTATGCTTAAAAAGTGTGTTTTTGCATTAGTTATGTAATCTTCAATATGCACAGACTTTGTTCATCGCTTGCAACTTTCTAACAGAAGCTTATATATTAAATGTGATCTACTTACAGCTTTTTATAGTTTTACAAAGAAAAAATACTCAAGTGGTCATGACACATCCGATACTACTACTACTAACTGCAAACGAAACAAGCAAATTATATAATATGAGAACGGGCTAAAAGATGGATGGGTTGAGTAAGAAGAGGAAAGATCCAAGCAAAAAAACCCAACATCTATAATAAGTATATAAAGGTTTATCAAGCTTCTATGATCCTCGTCATCGTTTTACAAAATGAATGAAAAGGGAACATGGAACATGAAAAGCAGACATAGAAGTAGAGTAAAGGGATGCACGCTACCGTTTTTGACAGACGGCTGAGGTTATTAAATTTTCCAAAGAGCTCTTACTCTCTAAAACCAATATAAAAAATATGTAGGGTGCCTCCAAAAAATCCTTCCTAGCTTGCGTCCTTTGTAGATGAGCGACTCTCGTTCGTCGAGTATCAGAAAAGTGAGTAAGCTGTGTGGTGTGTGTGCTTGTGCAATATGCGATGTGAATGAATGACAGAGAACGTGTGTGTGTATCGAATAGTTGACGGGAGGAGATGAAGATGAACTAAATTTTATGCTTTGCTTTTTACTTTAGCAATATAATAATGCATCATCCATCCTTATACCTTACCCTTCTTCCTTGTGCTCTATGCATTTTGTTACGGCTTTTTAATAACTAAAGCTCAACTCAATATTCCAATTTTAAAGGACAGTCGGAGATCTTTGTGTAAAGAGTAATTTGATATTTTGATATAAAAAGTTTCCCTTATAGTTTTAAATAAAGATGATGTACTTAATAGGTCGAGTCTACTGCTAGTACACTTGTACGATTTATTACCATTATTAGTGCCTACTCTATAGATGGTTGTTCAAGGTAGTAAAATTGGGAATTCAAAATGAATTTTGAAACTTGAAAGAAGAATAAAATTAGCTTTTATGTTCTAAAGTCTAAACTAAAATGCACAAAGAATGGAAATAGTTCCCTTTTGTGATGTGTATAAAGTGATACAAGTGGGTGGCTTTTTCTTCCTATGCGTGTGTATGTGTGTGTGTCTATATGAGAGCAAGTATATCATCATATTCTCAAAGCAATATTGACTAAGATGCAAAGGAGCAGAAGAAACAAGAAGCGTGATCAACATCAAAAAGCGAAAGAAAACTATTTCATGAGAATAGAGAGAAAGGGCGAAAGAAATGCTGCATTTACTTTTGCTTGAATGGCTCGTTGTAATAAAATGAGGTCATATGCACAGATGGAATCTCTTTCATATCATGAATGATTAATAAGGGCAGAGAGAAGAAGAAGCAAGCTATTGAATCTTTGATGTGCAGTCTTGCGTACATATCAAGCGTTGAACATACCACTCAAGCGTTTTTTCTCATATAACCCATATGGATAGATGATGGGGTTGTGTAATATCATGGAATTCATGATACTCTGTATACTAAATGGATGGTGTGTGAATGTGTGAGCCTGAGCTGAGCCTACAGATAAAATCATTTTATACTTATAAGAATGCAGAATTTTGACGAGAATACGCAGAGACCTTACAAAAGAATATAATGGTAAGGGTAACAAAAAAAGGTATCATGAAAATCGCTCAACATTTCGTTTTTATTACCAAGTCTAGTCAGGTTGCGTTGCATGATGCACTATAGGCCTTTCACCTGTTTTTTTCAACCTGTTGTTATTGCCCTTCACTACGACGTGAGTAGGGAGTACTTATCCGCCGGGTCGAGATAGGTACTTATGGTATCCTTCATGGTACAAAAAAAATTCAATAAATTCCTGCTGCTTTCTTTCAATAACTCGTCATACCCTTTTTGCTATTGACGTTTTACACCAGTGCTGTCCAGAAAGAATCCAAAGAAGACATTTTGATTAAAGCAAACAAAGGGGTCCATCCACCGACCATGGGCAACTTTAAACATTTAAAGTTATCCGTTGTTGTAACTGCGTCACCGCTTTTGGCATTCACCGCGTGCCTTATGATAATATATACAACATACAGGCCAACAGTGAAGACCGAAAGGGGACTGTGTCTGATGGATAAATACAATTTTTTTAAATTTTCCGACTCGATGACTTGTCGTGTCTGGTGCCTTTTTGTGTACGTGGTATTGGCGTGTATACGGTCACTGCTGGTCGACCACTGCTGTCACATCATCTTGATATCTTCTTAAAAGGAATCTGATGCTCGCTGTCAGTGTTCCATTAACAAGAGGAAAATTGTATATGTCTCCTCCACACAAGAAACGATGTTTCCACTGTCCACGTTGTTGAATCAAGCTAAAAAGTGGACATCAATCCGGTATACGAAAAATGTGTCCACTTTCCTTTTTTCCGTATAGTATCATAATTTCACAAGAATCTCACTTCACAGTAGTATGTTGATACAAAAAGTCACTTTAGATTTTACAGTTACAAGTTGAAATACGAACATCACTTTTCGAGGCACTGCCATCATCTGTCCAGCAAATTGGTTGAGTTTCTTTAGAAAAAAAATCACAAAAATTTTGCTTGTTTATCTTACTTTTGAACATATAACATCACATATAATATTAGTCACTTTAAACGTTATTTGATTATTACAATAAACCTTTCACTTTATAAATTTTTTTATATGTTTGTCTGTACATTTTGGTGATTCACACAAGCAACAGGGCAATAACATTTATGATACCTACACCAAGATACCTTCAGAGTAGTGCAATGTCTAATGAGTAGGTACAGGTGAGCAGGGAGGAATGATCCTTAAATGACTATTTTATGACCGTTCCCTATAAACTCGAACACGCTCTTCTTACCTGAACTTCTCACTCTTTTTTCCGGCACAAAAAGGTACATTCTTTAACTGTTTAAAACAAAATGGATTCCTCCACCAAACAACGAATCACAAACCACCAGCAACAACCACCGTTATATTTTCGTCCGTCTTGTCTAGACAGCTTTCTCCCTGTAACTGTCTGTCGGTAAAGCGAAGCCAACTTAAAATTTACTGCTTTTTCGCTTCTGCCCTAAAAAGATGGGGAATACAAAGCTTCTCTTTTACTTTTATCAAAAAAAGTAAAACAGCACGAAACGCATCCCTTCTTCTACTATTTTCTACTCTCTCTCTCTCTACATGAGTATAAGTGAATGAGTAAGCACAAAACAAAAAAAATAACGAAACCAAGTTTCTTTTGCCTCTCTTCTCATCTGCCTGCGTGCAGACGCGCGTTTCTCTCTCGTCTCTCATCTCTCAAAAAGTAAAGATGGAGAATTTTCAGGAGGGAGCTGGAAAATATTTTTTGAAGGGGGAAAATGGTGATTGTGGAGTGGAGGAGTATTTTTGGAGAGAGAGAGAGAAAATATACAGGCATACAAAAAGAGAAGGAAAAAGAAGCTTTTGAAAGAGAGAGAGAGAACTAGTCTGGTAGTTGCACAAGGTTCACTGTGATCCAGCAGACTGTGTGTCTCACAACCCTATTCCAATGCATTTTACAGCCTCCTTTTAACACACTCATGCAGACAGAAAGAGAGAGAGAGAGAGAACCAACAACCTAGCCTTCTTTTCCCGTCTCAGCTCGTTGGCTCCGTCTCTCGCTCCTTCCATGTTCCTTTTCTCTCTTCCTTTTTACTTGTCTCTTTCTCCCAGTTACTCACTCCATTCCATCCACCACCACCACCAAGCCAAAAGGAGAGAACTAAGCAAGTAAAGGAGCAGCAGAGTCAGTCAGCCAGCCAGCCAGCAGCTTTACCACTTACTTTACTTTACTACAACTACTTTGCTTTTTTATGGGAAATGCATGTATGTATCTACTACTACTGCTGTGTGTGCCACGGGATTTGCATCTGCGTACATTAGGATGGCACCTGTTTACAGAAAGAAATATCCAATGAAATCACGAATTCACAGCTCCTACACTACTACAACCATTACTTCTACTACAGCTATTTTTTACTATTATAATGGTTTTCCTTGTACAAGTATTAGAGACAGACAGAATGAGAGAAAGAGGTACGTACACACTCTCACACACTCAAGAAGTATCCCTTCGATTCTTCATGTGTCTATATTATTATATGCTCACGTAAAATAATATGAATGTATGGATGGCACATCTCACATGAAACATCTCAAGTATATAATACGTGTACACATTTATGCCTTTCTTCTCTTTCTTTCTCTCTCTCTCTCGTCTGATGATGCTTCTTCATACTGACATGCCATATTGTTTTAAATCCTTTCACTGCATAATATTATGGCTCTACAGAACCACTACAACTCCCATTCCCATCCCTCTTTTTTTCTCTTCTCGCTCGCTTGCTTCTCTTGCGGAACTCTTCTACTTCAAAGAACTCAATACCATTAATGGCCATATCTTTTATACATATTATGATTTTCACTTTTCTATTCTCTCTTCTACTCTACTTGTTATGTGTCTTCTCCTTTTATTTCTCTTGTTTCTTCAATCTCATAACTCCCGAACTCATATATGCCTGCTGCTTTTGGTGCTGCTCATGATGATGAGCATCATCATCAACATCGCCATCATCAATTCAATAATGGTGGTCTTGGATGTTGGGTTGGTGTGCGTATAAAATGCAAATGTAGAGATGTGGAAGATGGAGCATAAATGTAGGTAAATAGAAACAGAAAAGAGGAGAAGACAGGCCCTTGCGTCCTATGTGTGCAAACAAATTTGTGTAAAACAGATTTAAGGAAACGCTTTATACTTTTTTTATTTCAGTGTTTTTTGGTTTGCACAAAAAAAACGGGAGAAATCGACTTTCTCTTAAGAATATGAAGATTCACCACCGATTGTGCATACTTCTTCATGCAATCTATTTTTTTTACCGAAATGGTGTATACCTTTTTTAAGATGTACTTATAGCATAAAATTTTGTTTCATCCAAACATTTTCCTATTTCAGAATATATTGCACCGAGTGGAGGGAGTAATAATACAGTAACTTGTTTTCGTCTTCTAACTGTCAAGAAAAAAAACACGAGATACACACACGCAGTAATGAATGGGTTTAGACTCCAGGTTGCAGAGGGACCTCCTCTGGATGCTATTAATCCTTGATTGTAAGTTGTAAGTCTGAGCTTTGAACTGTGGCCAGCTCCTCACTGTTTGACTACTGACATTATAGATGAAGTATAACGGGTTTTAAGGCATATACACGTACCACCAATATCCTATATAATTCCTACCAGCACAACCAACTACCACTGCAATACCGCCATACCACCAACTACCAACCACCACTATACCATTTTTTGTAGTTTTTCGTACACAAATTCTGAAAAAGAAAGCGAGAGAGAGAGAGACGCTTTCAATTTGTCTCCATTTTTTCCTTCCTTTTTTCTTTTATTCTAACTCACGCCAAACTTTTTACTAAACAGTATAAGTGCAACCATATAATATAGGTTATACATACGTATATTTGTGATCGAATGCATACATACTGAACTATAATCATCACACCACAAAAGGAATATACAATGGGCATTATGGTGGTAGTGGTGGTGTGCGGTGGTAGGAGTAGTAGTGTTGATGTTGTTGATGGTGCAAGCAATAAAGAAAAACCATTTTCTTGCCAAAAAAACTCTACTTTCATTCATTCATGCACCGAAAAAAAGAAGGTCGTCAGCAGCATCAACATCAAGCCAGAAGAGTAAGAGAGAGAGAAACGATGATCACCATCATCGTCATCATCATCAATTTCAACTGTACAAAAAAATGTACAATGCTCCTTACTACTGCACAAAAGTAAACTCTGTCTTCACAGAAGATGAATCAGCGGTGGTAACGACTTCAAGTAAACAGCAGTCACACAGCAGCAGTGGTGGACAGGCAACCAAAATGTGTTCGGCATGTTATTGAGTTGAGTTAGTACTCTACATTTTTTTAGGCAGTGCTTTTTTCTACCCTACGACTTTTTCTTCCTTTTTATTACATAACACGCAGATATACACAACCCTCTTTGAGTACATTACACAATTCTCTTTTTTTGGCCAAGATCCTATTTTATTCTTGTTTTCTTTCCACGAAACTCCTTTTTGGTGAAAACTGCATTGCCACCACATATTTTCAGTTTTGTTTGACGCACCACTAAAAATACTGGTATGGACAAAAAAATTATATCAGATCTTAACAGAAAAAGAGGTAAACACATTGCCAGTTATTTGGCAAAAAAATAAGTTGTGTGGAAAAACAATGAAAGTAGAGGAAACGTGACTTTAGATGATAATCAAAGTTTGTCATTTCTGATACATATTGTAAATCAAATACGGTAAACAATAAAATTTTTGCTATTTACGTTTTGATTAATGAAGAATATCTTGGGATGAAAACCTCTTTTACATGCACAACTATTTGGTAGATTTGGTTTGGAATGACCATTAAAATTAAAGTAAGCAATAAGAAGACATGTCCAGAAGCGTTGAGCAAACATTATATCTATAGATGAATGGCAATAGTAAGTACTGATATTTTTTCTTTGACCAGCATACTGCTGTGAGCGAAATTGATGTACTAATAAACGGAAAATGTTAATGAAAGTTTTA
>JAQFYG010005014.1:0-10360 GCA_034694325.1 Entomobrya corticalis
GTCAGTGGTTTTGCACTTCCATTTTCAAATTGTCATTTTAAATGTTTTATATGTACTTTAATAACAACAAAATATGTAAACGGAGTCCAAGAAATAAAACTTTTCTTTTAAAAGTGTAACCATAAATTCGGGAAAGATAAATTTTAATATCGATTCATTATGCCTTGTTTATTTCATTAAAAATATTTTCTGTTAGTATGATGTGTAATGTTTATGTAACTAACATATTTAGCCATTTTCAATATGATATTGCATATTATTACCAAAAATGTGCATAAATCTATTTCAGTAAAATAAAATGTGTACCACTTACCGCAGTAAATGCAAGCGTATACTTTTTATTTATTTAGTTTAATTTTCGTTTAATTTTGGATTTACGAATTTGTATCATGAACTTTTGCACAAAATACAGATTGAAAGGTAAGGGAATCGGTAAAACGTATTAGTAGCATCAGGAATTTTTAGAATCAAATATTTCTTTAATATATTTTTGCATGCTAAATTTTGCAAAATTTAATTAGTCACAATATACACTCCGATGTCTCAACAGGAAGCAAACATTTTATTAAAACAATCGCATTGCCATCTCTGATCATTTTAAGTTAACTTGTGCAAATTGCAACCTTGAATTTCTTGAGTTTTTGTGAACATACCCGTAGCAAGCAACATTCACTTATTTTCAATAAGTAAAATAGCGAAACATATGGAGAAAAAGGCTTCGTCCCGTATCCCGTCTCGTGTTTTTTTCTCGTGTTCACAACATTTCATTTCATTTATATGCTGCTTTAAGAAAACATGCTGAAAAGAAAGAAAATACTGGCCAACTTTTAAGCATTTAGTGACGCCATTTTGAGAAAATTTTGGGATGAATGCTTATTCTATTGCCAGCAGCAGCCCAAAGCTCATCTGATTATCAGTGTTCTTCCTCATCGGTACGATGGAAAGTCTTGTGCTGGAAATGTATTTTTTATTGGTACTTTTTAAATGTATAAATAATTAAATTCACAAATGAAATATATTAGTTAAATTTATTAGTAGATTTTATTATTTTGACGCAGTTATTTACACAATTTTCAAAATACAAATACTTTATCTAGTCAGATTTTGCACATTTGTTCCATGATTGCTGAATTACACAACAAGTTAAGTGTTGATATATTTTACAAGATCATTTTAGCAGTTAATAGTCAAAATAATAAGATTACGATCACTTTCTATTGGCACAAAAAATACAATGAGGTAAGACTACTTAAAAAAATATGTATTTATGTGAAAAAGTATTTTAAATATTTGTTGTTTTTTAATTTCAATGTGTAAGCTTTTCTTAAACAAAAACTGAATGGATTTGTGTATACTGAGAGTATAAGCTTGACGAACATTTATTTGTTCGGAAAAGCTTTTTGGTAACGCAAAAGATTTAATTTTATTCCATTTAGCATTTTGCATTTTTTAATTATTAATAATTTTATCGCAAGGCCAACAGCCCCCTTTGCCCACACTGACGACCCCAACTTTCCACCTCTATCCCAACCGGCCCCTTTCACACCCACCGACCACCTGCACCTTAACCCACCGCCTCCACCCCCACCAATCACCTCCGTACCCACCAACCTTCTTCCAAACCGTCCACCACCAACAACCCCCTCCGCCCCTACCGTCCACCTCCGCCACCACCGACCACTTCCACACTAACAGCGCACCTCCATACCCACCGATCCACTCCACCCAAACTGTACCCACCGACCGCCCCCACACCCACTGACCACCTCCGCTCAACCGACCTCGTCCACCAACACCAACCCCCTCCGCCCTTACCGTCCACCTCCGCCACCACCGACCACTTCCGCACTAACAGCGCTCCTCCACACCCACCAACCTACTCCACCCAAACTGATCTCCTCTGTAACCACCGACCGCCTCCGCACCCACCGACCACCTCCGCTCAACCGACCTCGTCCACCAACACCAACCCGCTTCCACACCCACCGACCTCCTCCACCAACACAAGTCCCCTCGGCCCCCACCATCAATTAACCGACCCCCATCGCACCTCATAAAAACCACCGACTCTATAAATTTGTTTTATTTTTAAAAATGCATGTGACCTTCGGCGACCTTGCGCGCCCTCGGGGTTTTGATTTGACCCATATTGTTTTCAAAACATTGTTTAACTTTGCATCTTCAACCGATTTATGCAATAATAACGTGGTGTTACATGAACCACCATGTGACTTCTGAACTCCTGACCCCTGAAGGGTTTGACTCAGTGGGTTGAATGTCAATTCCGAAGAAGCGGTTACCTTAAAATACTTTCGCACCAAATTTGGTGTTGATTGGCTTGGTATTGTTTGAGTTATCGTGTTATCACACGGACCCACAGACACAGACTAGATCCTCATCGTATAAACCATCTAACATTCGTTTTCAAACGGATAGTTTATAAATTCATATTGATTGATAAACACTTATTTGTTTTGCCGATTTTTTCCAGCGATACAAAACAATGCAATTTCTTTGACGTGAACAAATAATGAGCAGCAAAACTTGTGGGAAACAAAAACTGAGTCTCTTTATGTTTGATTGGGAACGAACAAAAACTGGTATATATATTGGTAAGCGAGTATATTTAAACAGATTTACAATAAAAGAATAACATTTTTAGTCAATATAACTTTTACATTTTTACCACAGATTTCATGAAATTACTGGATGAAAGTTGACAACGACGAAAATGGAAAATTCTCAACCCTACATTCACAAACTTTACGTATGATTTGGTAAGTGATCATAGTCACCCACAGGAAATTAATATTTGTGGTTATGTAATTTAAATGTTAATGAATATTTTGTGTTTTTCAGGGATTTAAACTTCACAGCATATATTGAGAAACCCCGGACATAAGCAAATGCCGACATGGACATGGATGTTTTCTTTTCTTATTACAGGTAAATATGTTATGTTATATTTTTTGTTCTTAAAAGAAAAAAACTGATAATGTCATATTTTGCAGACTGGACACACAGTATTTGTGAGGGGGGATATCACCACGTTTCCCAGACAAAATGATGAAGGGTGGTTCATCATTCAGGCTTTTTTTGGACTGACTTTATCGTGGCAATTGGACTTTTAAAGGGAATACAGCACAATGGCAGCCTTGTTTTGGGGAGAAGCACTTCACAAAAACCTGCAAGGATTCAGTGTAATTATATTTTTTGTCTAAACATCAGGTTTTACTTTCAAAGCTTTCATATACGACATAAGTTACACATTATTTAGTTGCTATTTGTTTTTAAGTACTTTTATCAAAACGTTTAGGTACATGTTTGATCGCAACCCCAATACAAAATTTAGTTACTAATGCAAATATTTTCGGTTGGTATGGCTTCTGGTCGGTTGGGTTAGATTTAGTAAACTGATGATAGCAGTGAAAATAAGATACAAACTTTAAGACGTCGAGTTGTTTGTAAAATGTTTAGAGGTTTAGATTGATATTTAGTTCGAAGTTATTATGTCAGGTTTAAATGGCAAGAGAGTTCTAAGCGTTATGAAAAGCAGGTGATAAACAATTACGTAAGCAATTTGAGGTGAATTTGTCCACTTCAAGCAAAGTGATATTCAGAGGTTATGCATATTATTAAACAGTAGCAAATGCTAAATGCTGTGCTACTCTTTTACATAATTCTTTGCAAAATTAATAAAACGCATAATTCATAAATGTTGGGCTTTCTTTTGAATACAATGTAATTGACTTATACATCGAGAACCTGAGAATTTTGAAATATGCAATTAAATTTTGATAGATAGTTATCTAAATAGCACATACGCGTCCATTTGCTGAAAATTACCAATATATGGCTGATAAGTAATAAGTAGAGACATGAAACAATGCTCTGAATGACGTAGTACGTAAATTTGACACAATCAACAGTCATCTCGTCATGTTTTGAAGAAATGTACAAAATTCTGAAATTTAAAAAACTACAAGTTGGCTAAATATATCGTTTAAATCGTTTATGATATGAATTAGCGCACTTTTAAATGTGCTACAAACTATTCATCTAAATTTAACTATCACAAGTTGTATCAGGCAGGCTTTTTACCACACCAAACCACCGTAGCTCATGTTTTAGACTGTATGATTCATCTCGAGCTTCAGACGTAAAACAAAATAAGTTGGAAAAAGTTTTCAAAAAAATTATGAAGAGGTAATTGAAAGATAATAGGTAGTTAGATGTCATCATCATATAATAGGTAAATATTGCAAAAGTGTTCGTAAACTGAGAGACATCAGATGGCCAAAAAGTTTTTCTTGCATACAAACTGTGGAATATTTGCGTTATCACCAAAAGCATTAACCTAACTTTGTTAACGTAAATTATCATTTCATTTTTTGTTTCAATGCTAACAACCTTAACTATTACGCAATGTTTTGTTTTCCCATTCTGTGATTGTTTTATTCACTGGTACCACGTTATGCTTTTCTGAATTGAGATAACAAAATTTTAATCATATGTTTTAAAGTTTGCCCAAATGTATCGGTCCGACTTTTGTTTCAAGTTTACAATTTTATTTCTAAAAACAGTTATTTGCTGTTTTTGTTACCTTGCTAGCTACAACTAGAATGGGCTCAAAGTGAATATTAATAAGGAAATTAATAAGTCCAAACAATTTTGTTTGAAACTGTTTGCAATTATTGTTTCAAGATATAAGGGTTGGGTCATTTTTGAAAAGAGACTTTGCATGTCCATTGAAATTTGAGAACTCGGCGTTTATCAAAACATTGCATTCAATAGTTCTAATGACAAATGAATCCTAAACAATACGATTTAAAGACATTTATACTTGAAATCTTATAAAACATTGCAAAGACAAACAGCTAGCTACGCAGAATTAATTATTATGTCTCTTCAAAGTAATGTAGATATTGCTAGTTGTGGTTTATTAAATTAAAGCTATTAAAGTGCAATATTTTTACTTTCTGAGGATGTATTAATTATGTATTATAGTATTATGTTAGAATTGTGTTAAAAACTAATACAATTTTAGGGAACACAAAACCGTTACCTTATCATTAAAACAATTATTAATAAATCGTCTTTCAAAGATATTGCATTATATGATATTTATACTTCAATTACGTACGTTTTTTAATTAGTTGGATAGTGCTACTTTACTATTATTATTATATGTCACTGTTGTTTTTCTTCGTGCATAAACTTATCAAATTTGTTAGCTAATTTTTATCCGCTGGTTAGTTTGCACATACCAAACAACAAAAATATAATTTTATCAAGTTTAACTAGTTCCAGATAATTGAAAATACAAAACAATTTAAGTTACCGTATGGCAATGAAAATAACCAACCAAATTATACAAGTGTTTTATTCATGAAGCCATTTCGATTTATTCCGTCTTATTTCTAATGTAGTAGTAAATATAAAATTCCACTTCAAAAATTCTTTCCCGGGCGTACTCGAAGAACTTAAATATTCTAGATTAGTTTGAGACGACACCAATACGGTATTAGATTTTGAGATTTAAGTCCAAGATTTTTTCAGTTAATACGTCTAATTCAAATTCCAGTTCAATTCGAAACACCATTTCAAAATATGAAATCGAATAACAAGTTCAACGTCTATGTTGATAATGTGTCTGTTAAACGCATCAGTATTCACACTCTATAAATAATATAAACACAGGAATGCAGTACATGCAAACATTTACATGATTCAATGTAGAATTGTGTAACCAAACTAAAATAGTTATTGTAGCTCACATTATGGGAATTAGAAAGTTCTTGTATGAATTTTAACAGATGTCGTTCTAGATTTGCCTTACTCTGGAAATGAAAGTAAACAGCTAATCATGTAGCAGCATTATATAATTTAAAATTCATCGCAAATAGTAGATCTCCGACGAAAAGTATACTGTTTTATATAAATGTGACATCAAAACCCAAGAATTTGAATTTTAAAAAGTGCAATAGTGCCTAAATTTGGATTCAGAGCAAGTTCCTTGACACATATTTCACAATTGCTAACTCTGTTTTGAAACTAGTTTTGAAACAACTTAAATGGTGGTAATGTATTGAAAATACCATGCAGTTTTTCTGCTTCATGATTATTATATGTACATTTATCATGATTAAAATACTTCAGAAAAAATTGCAAATGCAAAAATATTTACGATTGATTTTTTGGAAAATTTTTAACTAATTGCTCTCAAACGTCGCAAGTGTTCCTGATGCATTTAGATTACGGTAGTACTGCTGCGTGTATTCATGCTTAGAAGTCATGCATAAAAGCATGATACAAATATGAATTTTGATGTTAGCCAAAAATCTATTTATATTTATTTATGATTTTAATTAGAGTTAAACTAAGCGGTTCTTCATTGGAATTTAGTAATAGTTTTTAAAAACAAATCTGCTTCCTAGTTAGATAGTTAAGGACGGCACCCTGCTTTGTATACGATAACATCAACAACTTTCTGAAAGGTTCGCACTTGAAATCAATCGGTAGGAAAATACGACATTTTAGCTGGATTACATTCTGCTTTGAGCCCATAATAAAGAATATACTAACATCTTACGTTTACATTTGGAATGTAATTATTAAATTAATTATATATTTTAATATTTTTCCACCATTCCACCATTATAATGTAAAACTTAACTTTTTCAAGCTTTCAAATAAAATTGAATTTCCACTGTTATCATCGATTTTGTAAAATGGATTCGCAGGCGGAGCATAACAAATAGATTACATTGCATTCTTTCATTTTTGCTTACTTTTGATAATAACAATATGGTTACATATTACGACGACGTTATATAGTAATTAATAGCAATAAGAGTTTATAACAAATACATCAGCAGTGTAAATGTGATTTACCTTTTGCTTCTAGTTTTTGAAGTAAAATTTAGAAGCATTGAATAATAATTTACCACCTTGTGTAAATTGCAATAAATAAAATGAGGAAGGTGCATAAACAAAAATTTGATTTGTTTCTGCACAAATTTTGAAATTAGCCGTCCGTAGGATAATATTATGGTATGCTGAAACAAGTTATTAGAATGCAACAACAATTAATGCAGATGGGTACATTCATTGCCTACTGTGATTTTCAAAAAGAAGCGGACAGAGACAAATCGTGAGGAAAACTTAGAAATAAGTTATTAATACTAACAGAGGTATAATTATGACATAACAACAAACAAACAATCTAAACATATCCATGTGCTGAAATGTATCAACATATGGATCAAAATTATCGAAGTTTAAAACAGCGGCACAAAACGAAATTATCTGCCTCATTTTGTAATCGCTTCCGTGAAAATTAGTTTAAAACAGGTGTAAATTTAGTTGATTCCTATTTAGCCGTGTTTTTAAATTACACATATTTTGCATTATATGATATAGGCGAAGGAATGTTTGAACCCTGAATTAGTATACAATCGTTGCGAAGCCTGTTTTTAAATGTAGTAAGAAATAAGCACAATTCCAATTGATTAAAATCGTTTGTTTAAAGTCTGCAAAACTTTTTTATGCTCTCCAAAAAATGAATATTTTACTTTTAGGCAGAATGCAATGATATTGAAATCACTGGTCCATTTATTGGAAATGTATCCCACTCTGATATTTAGATTTCTTTCGTTTATATCATAAAAATCATTTAGTTACTCAAACATAAATAAATAAGTACCAGTTATTGGCAAAACAAGGCATAAGCAAACCGTAAAATTCCGCAATAAAGTAGGTATTTTAATTAATATTTGACACACACTCAACAGTTTAGAATGCGAAACAGTGTTAAATGTTATTGTGAGAGATACGTTTCCTTTAACTTTTAATTATGTCATGATTTTAAAATAAAATTAATTTAAAACGGACAATAATTGAAAAGAAAAAGTGATAATAGCAATTTCATTTAAACTCAAATATTAAGAACTATATAGAATAAATAACGTTTCTGATAGTTCTATACTTCAAGGTAGAATGCTGGTAAATATTTGTTTCTTGCGTTCTGCAAGCGACTGGTATTCATTAGGATATTTTATGATTCTTTAGGAAAATGCCTTTGCAACCGCCGCATCGACATCATAAAACTTTCATCACCCATGTGCTTGTCTTGACAATTCGTTTTTGATAGAATAAATTATGAAAGCTGGCATATTTTTGCAAACGAATTAATGCAAGTTAAGGTCAAAGTACCTGCACTATAAGATTCTTATTAAATGGCGATCGGATTGTTTTGAAAAGTCATTATAGACGTTGTGCAAATGGCAAAATATTACGGTTTAGACTTTCTTATTGATAAAAAAGTGTAATTAATTATTGGAGTTTTCAGTGATTTGTCACTACAAATATAAAAAAGTACATGTTAAGCTGCTAATTCAAACGGAAATGAGTTTCAAAACTACTTGAACCTCATCTTGAGAATAAACGACATTCATGGTAAATATTTAGGCATTAGGTGCATATAATAATATTTTCTAGCTCCTGAGGTAAGGAACGGTAAACAGTTTAAATGAATTATTACTGTCACTTGAAATTAATTAAAACCACTACAGTTTAATTTGATAATACTTTAGATGCCGGGGTAGGCGACCTTGTTTCGCAATGATTAAGTTTAGTGCAGCACTAACGGTCTGATGCTAAGCAAATTGTTGACGTTTTTAAATTGAAAATATTGGTAATAATTACAGCGGACTAACCTGTAAACAAATTAAAAATATCTGCACCGTTCCTTAAAAAAGTTCTAAAAATTAAATTAACAGAAATATGCAAATATGTTCCATGTTTTAGAGAAAAGATTCTAGAGAAAAAATACATTTTCAAAACATTTAGTGCAAAACATGTTCATTTCGGTCGACAATAAATAAAATTCATATAAGTACTAATGGCTTAAATCCCTTGGAATTTCAATCTTAATTCAAATTATGTTTTGAATGTTTGGGTACAGGTATTAAAATAATAAGGATTCACAAGTGATAGATTAAGAATTAACAAAGAATATTTATGATGTAAAAAGGATGGGTAAAGTTTAAATAATAACAATAAAACGGGGTAAGCGCGATAATAAAACCAAGAGTACCTAAAACATTTTTGCTGCAGATATTTGTTCCTACGTACGGTCATTTATATTTCTGAAAATTTTCTTAAGAATGTTTGCAAACAGTTTATGCAATTAGCTACACAAAGGAAGCAGTGTCTGTATTAATAATTTCTAAACTTTTGAAAACGACTGCTTTATCGAAACAGATAGTTTTTACAATTTTTATGTCGAATCACATTTTGGGTACTCCAGAGCTTTGCCTAACTGAAACAAAGCGTTCACCAGTAGTTATAAGACAAATTTAACATCAGAATTTATTTTAAATTTAATAAAATCTTATACGGTATACAGTTTTCAATTTTAGGTTTTCACTTTAGCCTATATTTGTTGTGTTAAAGTGATATTTGAATTGCAAAGACAAATTAATGTATCTTAAGATGGCATATAAAATTGAATACAATTTAATCTATGTTGTATTAAGTCAATATTATTCATAAGCAATACATTTACACAATTATGTATAAATTATGTATGCTAAATTCAAATAACATTAAAGCTATTTTTCGAAAACTATGTTAATTTGGAAGATTAAATGAATAAAAATGTATATTTTGAAATCCATGTTATTATCGATGAGTGTACATATGTATTCACACGCATGTTCACCTACAGTAGCATTATATTAAAAATCATCTTGAACTTATGAAACTTTAATGGCTCGCTTGAAATGAAAAAGATTTTGTTGATATGTTTTGGACAAAGTTTTCTCATAATTCATTCTTTCTGTGCACAAGTTGTATTTTTTTCAATGCTGCCTTGTTGGACTATTGCATTCACAAGTTGGACCAAAATAAAAAATTTGAATCAGCTTGAAGCACAAATTGTCAATATCTACATCCGCACGGGTAACACCACTGTCCTCTCCGTTTATGGCATTACATACAAACGTCAAGCATTTTAATGATGACAATGACCAAAGTTTTATGAAATTTTATTTTTATTTTTGTGCTCTATTAAGATTTTTTGTATTATTTACCCAGACTTTATTTATCTACTCCCAATTTAAATAAATACAAAAGTTTTGATAATTGAGAAATGTGTTTTGCGTTTGGTTTATCGTTATAGTATTTAACCGACTATTGGTCTTATCAAGATATATTTGGTATACTTAACTTATATTCTAATCAGGAAGAACCTCAATATATATGGAATCCCTCTACCTGTGATATTATGTTAAATTACACTAACTCAGCTAAGTTTGCTCATAAAAATGCATTAAGGATCAGTAACACAATATCTAAT
>JAQFYG010005015.1:0-10358 GCA_034694325.1 Entomobrya corticalis
TCCTACATTAATTTTAAGCCCGTTTTCCTCACACCAAGATTCAAGGGCACCAAGACAACTACTTATCTTTTCACATCTTTCTTTAAAATTCTTACAATCTGTATAAATTACTAAATCATCTGCAAACATTAAAAATGGCAAGTTAATTGCATTTCCGATGTCGCATACAAAAAGAGAGTAAAACAAACAACCGACCACTGATCCAGGGGGTACCCCTGACGCTATTTGGTATTCTTTTGATAAGAAGTCCCCATTTTGAATAACAAACCTCCTATTTTGGAAATAATTCATTAACAATTTAATTATGCATGGAGGAATACGATTGTCAAAATTATTCATTAATTTTCTTAAAAGTAATGTTTGGTTTACAGAGTCAAACGCCTTCGAAAAATCTATAAATATTGCAACCGCTCTACCCGATGTTTTATCTATATATTTATAAATGTCCTGCGTAAATATACTAATAGCAGTCTCACACGATCTTCCAGCATGAAAACCATGCTGATGGCTATCAAGCTGATCTGTAACAAGATCTAATATAATTACATACAATATACGTTCAAACACTTTAACAATGAAAGGGAAATTAAAAATAGCTCTATAAGATGCTGACAACAATAAGCTACCTTTCCCTTTATATAGTGGCGTTACATATCCTAACTTAAAAGAGTCTGGAACTACACCAGTTACAAAAATATTTAATATGACTAATCTTAATGGAATAACAACGTAAGCCATAAACCGTTTACAAATAAACTGCGGTACATTTTTTGAAGTGTTCTTGGACTTTTTAACATACTGTACGGCTTGTACAACAACTTCTTCAGTTATTCTAGAACATGGATCATTTTCACTAACATCAGATTGATTAAAAATTTTCGTGTACATTTCTAATTCACGACTTACATCACTAACATCACTTTTAGCACTTGAAACAAGAAATTCTGATGATAGTTTCTCAGAAATCGTAGAGTCTATGTCATACAGTTTCCCCTTTTCATCAACCAATTTCACTATTTTTTTCTGAGATTTCGACCTAAAATTTATCATGGTGTTCATGACATTCCACACATCAGCAGAATCTTTCACTTCTGCAAACTTATTCAAATAAAACTTTTTTCTCGCTAACCTTATTTGGTTTGTCAAATCGTTTTTTATCTTGTTGTAATTAGTTGACCTTAACTTTTGCTCCTCTTCACTTATTCCTCTCTCTACCATCAACTTTTAAAGTTGATTTCTATAGCTACATAATTGTACTAACTCATTACTAAACCACGGAGCATTTCTGCCTTTAATTAACTTCCTTTTTAAAGGGGCGTGCTTGTCGATTAAAGACATTAATACTTTTTCAAAAAAATCTGCTGCTACATCTTTAATGGAGTCTTTTTCTATAAAGCTCCAGTCAATTTTGATAAAATCCTCCCTAAACATTTGAATATCGATTTTGGTGAGGCATCTATATTCTAACACTTTTGGGGGCGGTTTTTTCTTTTGAGTTTTGTAAATAACTTGTAGCATGTTATGATCAGATGATGTGAAACAAACTGACTCTACATTTTGAACTTTATCCCTGTCAGACACATACACATGATCAATTAACGTTGCTGTTTTTCTGGTACTAGTTCCCATATTTCTGATTGCCTCTCTAGTTGGCCCACTGATCACTTGACATAAATTGAATTCACTACAAATACTAAACATTTTCTTTGATTCAGTGGTGTATTTTAGGAGATCGACATTAAAATCCCCCATCACTATGAATTCTTGCTTTTCAGAACGTAAGAAACAAAATAAACTTTCCAGAAACTCAAACGAGTCATTTACATCGTTTGGTGGAATATAAACTATGCAACATATAATGGTTTCATAAAGTTTCCTGCTATCCTAATTACAGTACATTCAACGTAGCCAGGAACCGTGCAGTTTAACTCACATTGTTCGAAACTGTAGTCTTCACCTATATATACCAGCGTTCCACCGCCTTCTTTCCCTAATCTGTCCCTTCTTATCATATTGTAGCCAGGAACTAAATAAGCATTAAGATGATCCCTATCAGTACTTAGTTTACTTTCACAAACACCGAAAAGCATAATATTACTTTCATTGACCAACAGGTGTCTAATTTCGTCGAACTTAGATTTAATACCGTTGACATTTAAATACAACAGTTTTCGTCCCTGTGGTAAAATACTTCTGTATTTGATAGGCTCCTCCAAATCAGGTGTCCGAACATTACTGTCACAAAAAAAGGCTTCATTAATTTGACAGAACGATGATTCCACCTGCTCCTCCGCTTCCGCTTTATCTTGATTAAAACGTTCAGCTATCTGTTGTGGATGTAGACAATGGCAGCAGGTCCACGCATAGGTCACGAAAACAGATTTTCCATTTACTTCTCCAGCAGGTCTTTTGAACATTCCTCTCATCTCGCAAATAGAACAGGGTACCCATTTAAAATCCATTTCAAGCACTAGTTTGACGTCTAGGTTAAATTAAATGGATTATTATATTTTAATTAACTTGCCTTAGCTAAGTTTTTTCCACTCCAAAACCGTTTTTAGACAGGTCAAAAGCGCGTCAAATTCATGCGTTGACCTGAACGGTTTATTCAGCAAGTTCAAAACCAGATGTCCTATTGTAAACCGGGTAGTGCAGGAACAGAGCCAACGGGTAAACAACAGCAGCCATCTATCGGACTAAAACTCGCAGCAGAGTGTGTAAACACAGAAGGGCATGGTCAAAATGTTAAAATTTCACACATCATGTTTCCAATAATTATAACTGATTTTTCGAGAAAATACTCTCATGTTTTAAACCACGATGCTTAATTATGTGTACACAGTACTTTTGGTAATTTTCAAATCACTACTGATCACCAAAATTATTAATTAAAATTAATTCACTAGGACAGACCAACAATACACGTCCTATCACAGCTGATTTTTATCATAGTATCATATCATATTTTATCATATCATATCACTTTAAATTTGTTTGAACAGTTGTTTTCTCTACACGACTGCCAAAAAACTTTAGAACATTTTTGTATGCTCTTGTTTAATTAAAACAAGAACAGGAAGAAGATACGACAACAAAATTGGCTAAAGCCCAAAACGAGAAATTAAATGCCTCATGTTTTCAGAGTTGCAAAATAATTTACATTTTTCATGTGCATGCTTTTTGCTATTTAAATAGTGAAAGTTCTCCAGATTATGTATCTATCAACAAAAAACGTGATAAAATTCAAAGGTACTTGATCTATAGATTCTTCCTCTTTGATCTCTAATCTATATTCATGCATCGCTTATTCAACTTCCGTTTTTTTTCATTTATTATTCCTCTAGACCATCAATTTCGCATTTTGCTTATGTTATCTCATCCTACTCTTGTATTTTCAGAAAAAACTAGCATGAATTATTTATCAGCCCAACATACCACAACAACAAATATTTAACCAGTTAAAAGCTACGCCACATGCTACTACTTATTCTAATATGTATATATTTACATAGGTTAGTTTCTGGAACCCTGCTTTCTCCCAAAAGTCTAACTATTAAATAATGTGGTAGCTGCAGTAGCATAATATCTCAAAACAAACTACATACTACGTATTTCTATTCTCAGCGTTTTTCTCCAGACAAAATTTAAGTGGTTCCTTTTTAGATGAAAAATGAAAGAGATAAATGGATAACTTTAAATAAATATACTCAAGAAAAACACATAAACAAACTATCCACATACTCAATATTTATTTAAGATATCCTAAAAATCAATAGTATAAAAGTCTTAGGGTGATTTGCTCATACATATTGCTCATATCATATCATATAATTCTTTATTTTTTGTTTATCTATTTTGCTATTTTTCAATTATTTATTTGTCAGTCTTGCTATATCTGCTTTAAAGATATAAACATTTTTCAGAAACAAATATGCCTAAGCCCAAAATATTCTTAATTTAAATAATATCGTTTCTTTCAAAAGTATTCTGCCATAGTTTTATGCTGAACATCTAGTTATATATCAATTTGAATTCTGCGGATGTGATGATATCTCGTACCAAAATTTCTTAGCAAAATTGTTCAAAATTTTTATTTGCAAAATATAACATTTAAAATAAAAGAAAATGTGCTCACAAAAAACTGATCGCTCAGTTTAATTCTCAAGCGGTGTATCGCCTAGAATAGTTTATTGGCAAAAATGGCACCATTAACGATATTTCCCCAAAGAGACTTCAATGAATGATCTTAACTATCAACCGAGTCAAACCTTAACAACCAGTCATTTATTAAATACCTGAAAACTCCAACTTTCTTTAAACGTAAATGCATGTGAACTGAATTCAAAATGAGAACTAAGCGATTTTCCAAAAAAGTAAAAGCATTCCAGTCGTTTGTTCGCTCATCCACTCAACCAAAAAACAGCATCTCCGCAAATGACAACACTTTCATTCTAGTGTACTCACTAGAAAAAGTATTTAAACAAAGCAATATTGTTGCTGTTGCCAAGTAAAAAAGCCTGGACGGGAACGTCACCACAGTCACAGGGGACAACAGACTGCGATCAACGACAAAAAACAAATAATATATCCGGGGATTCCAGTCTCTGCAATATTTTAGTATTCTGGTTTCGACCTCGTCGGCACATCCCCAATACGTTTGGTTTTTGTCAAGAGTTGAGATCACCAACTATTTTTTTAGTTGGCTTTCAGTATGTTGCATTAGTTTTGTTTCGAAGCCCAAAGTTGATTTTCGACAATGAATTGGGAAAGACCGGAAGAAATTGTATTTTTTCAGGAAAGTAAAATATTATAAATAGTGAAACATTTGAAAAATGGTGGCGTTGACCTGTTCACTTGAAAATTATTAGTAATTTTGTGCATAAGTAATGATTAGTTATAACCAATGGATATTTGGTAGATCATCATTGTGTAAGTTTTTTGTTAAGATATTTCCAGCGTTATTAAGGAAAGTTTTCATGGCATGTGTTGTCACCATGCTAACATTAAAGATATGAATCTTTTGACACTTTCTTAATGTCCACATAATAAATATAAACATAACCTTATAGACTAAAGAAGTCCTCTTGAGTATGTTTTAAATTCAGATGTTGTAGTTGTGGAAAGTAGACGGTGATTATGAAGTGGAGATTATGAGATGCTTAAGCAGCTTTACATTAAGATACCCCGGATGATAGGCAAAGGCTCCGTATATTTTTATTTTGTCACGTTATTTATGTTGTAACTAAGTTAAGTTAACGTATTTTTAAGCCCCTATATACTTTCTAAAATGTATTTAAGAAAGAAATGATGTTGCTTGTTTCACATTTTCCTAAAAAGAGAGATCAAAGAAGATTAATTTGCATAATGATCTCATTTTGTAGTTTTGAAAATGTTTTATATTAGCATGACAACATATTAATGTGCATGTTACAGTAAATATGATTGCATTCTGATCATAAAAATATAGTTTCTAAATTTAAGAAAGTACTGGGGAACAATGCTGTGAAATATGATTGATTACATTATCATTTTCATATTTACGGTATGTATAAACCCGCCGGAAATTGCAGGGGAAAATGTAGCTATATGTTTTGTGGTGTATTTGAGTTTGTATATTATGCAACTTTTACATACGTAAACATTACATTCTGAGGATAAGCATAATGTCTTGTTTTTCTAAATGACTCTGATCTTATCAAACCCATTTAAAATATCATCCGATATCAAAAGTAAAATCTTAAAGCTGAGAGGAAAGTTAGAGACACAGCTGTGGTCTAATTTTACCAGTGAAAGAACAAACAAAAAGTGTCGCAGGTGTACATGAAAAATTAGGTCAGTGAAAAAATCCTTTACAAAAGAATGAAGTGGCACAATACAAAAGAGAAAGAATGCACAAGATACGAAATGTACAAGCTACTTTTCTCGTTTTGGTTTCCATCTTCTACATAACCGCTCATTATTTTCCCTTTTATACAAGGCTCGTCTTTTGTATAGTAGGCATCTGCATCTATATATTCTGTTTCTGCGGTATCGTTAATGTAACGCTGCAATGTTGTCCAAGCCACTTATCATTTTGAAATATTGCTGGTATAAATAAGTACTAATTCGGTGCATTGTTTGCATTAATTACTGGACATGGTAAAGAAGGACATCAAATATAAAAGTTGTTTTATAATTTAATTCATGAATATAGTTTATAAAACGATTAGATTACTCTTAAAATACATTTTTATCCATCTAATCAAATTTATATTTAAGTTTTTAACCTGCCATTATAGCAATATTTATCAGCCAGCAATGCTCGGCAGAATATATGAATTTAAAAAATCAAAGCTTGAAAGCAATTGATGTTACAATGAACCTATTGCCTTCAAATATAGGAAACACCGGCCCATACAACAATTAATAATGCGATCACTTATAGCCCAGGGATTTAAAACCGCGCCCCACTTTATTTTCAAAGGTATTACATGATTGCTGATATTTTTTATTGTTTAACCGTCGTCTTCAAGACAATATAACTACATCGCCGACAACTTATTAACCACACCCACATCTAGTGCAAAAACCGCAACACTTCAGACTGCAGTGAACATATTTACGAGTGTATGTTCCATTGCACTTTACGTAATTAGCCTTGAAAATAGGAAAACAGAAAAGCTTTTTGATGGTTTTGTTTTCGTTCCTATTACTTTTTCAGTGCTACAAATAAAGATAAAGTAGGTAAAGACACTATGCACTAGTACGTGTAAGGTGTATTAAATATTTACAAGCTCATTAGAACCTGCACTATCACTGATTGTAGAAATACATGCATTCAATTTTTTCAATCCTTTCGATTTTCATAAACCATTAGGAAATATACTGTCCATAGCATTTTATTCTACTATTACAAATTTATATCAACTAAACTTTCCAATTGACTATTAAGGACTATGTTATCCTATAGCTCTAAAAATGAATTAGTGAGTAAAATGTAAAATTAAATACCCTATCCAACTGTGTGGTAAAAAAAAGTACAAAACAAAAAGATTGGCAACATTCCAAAAATACCAACATTTGAAAGGAAACGTTAATTATAGCTTTTGTTTCTTCGATATTTAAAAACAAAAGGAAAAACCATTATAAACAGACAGCTCGTTAATATATTTTTAAATAACTGATCATGAACCGAACTGAATTTGTGAACTGAAATGGCAAAGACACTTAAAAAAAGAAAATTTTCATTTTTAATCATGACCTATGAAAGTTTTGACTATATCTGCATATTTTCAAAAATGTTTTGTCCAAGTTTTGACAAAATTTTGCTCTTTTCTACAAATTCTATAAATACGATGATATGATTGTATCTAAATCTTTTTTGAGATACAAATATGATAAAATGAGATTATGTAAAATATACACCTTCGACTGTCATAAACTTCATTCCATTTATGATTTGTCTCTTATGTCTTATACCTTAAAAGGAAAACCAAAAGCACTAGAGTTCCAGGTTTGACTGGTTGGTTTGCGTGCAATAACATCTAATACCATGGTACAAAAGGCGACATAATTTGCATACCCGTATTGTGCTGCGTGCGTGATCAGACTTTTTGAGGGCCAAAATGTAATAACGCGAAGATTATAAGGAAATTGTGCGGCCCTACAGATTACATCTTCAAACCGGAAGGAAGAGCTTCTTATATTAAAAATTTACAGCATGCACGCATTTTTACACTTTCTGTTTCTTAGATGGAAGAACGTATCGTCAGTTGGTATCAAGTTTTCACACTAACTGCCGTATTTTGACAGCACAGACAAAGTTTATGATGTGAGCTAACGTATTTGTAAGGCAAGCTTATCAAAGGATAAGATCGTAAAGTAATATAAGGATTCTGTGTTCCAAATTTCAAGGCAAGTTACCTTGAATCCTTTTTGCATTTGAGGTATCTAGAAAACTTTATGTCAGTCTTTGCGGTAGGGGTATAAAATAAGTTATGACAATAGTAAAAGAGAAAGTAAAGGAGCCAAACTAGAGTTTACAGCTTTAAACAGAAATAGTTTTTTATTTTTAACCAGACAAAGATATTCACGAGCTGTGAATGGCGAAGAAAGCTGGATCAAAATGTCAAATATTGTGAGTCATAATATAACTTTTCAAGGGTGTCAAAATTTTGCATTTGTATCAGCACTGATTCATTGGGAAACTGATATATAATATGAATTGATGCTTAGGAAAAAACATTAGAATTAAGAGGACAAAGAATATTATGGTTTGGTCCAGTCTAAGAACAACTTTATATGCAAATATGCAAACCAAACTGGTCTCCAGGCTGCAGTATACAAAATTTTATTGACATTTTATATTCTATTGACAATAAACCAAGTGCTATAAAGACTATTGCATTTACACAAAAATGCAAATTTTATTGCTTATTGCAAATAGAAGATGTCCAAGTATTCGTTTTATACAAAATGACATTCCGTTATGGATGGTTTACATTTCAGCGTTTAGAAAATTCTTTTTATCAACAAAATTCATATAAAGAACTAGAAGGTATTCTGCTTCCATCGTCAAGAAGACCCTAAGCCTGACTAGGCCATCATCTTACCTATGTACATGTTCAAGAAGTGAAACAGCCAATTTTATTTGAATTTTGGTGTCTTTAATTGAACTCAGGTAAATTTTAGTCAAATATTGAGGTACAACAATTAAGGGATTTTAAAATCTAAACATATATGTTGTACGCCTTAATTTAAAAGTAAGTGTAAATTTAACTTTAAGTAATCTTTGCCAATTATTTTAAAGTATGCTTTGCTTTATGGTTAAGTGTTCATCAAAAATTTTAAAATAAGCCTGGTTTCTAATTTACTAATTCGACATCTCCAAAAAATATTTTCCGATAATGAGATAAATCTGAAAAGGATTTAATAAAAAGGCTCACCAAAATAATTACACTTAACTAGCTTTTGTAAGATTTTCAATCTGTAATTCTATCTGAATCAATACATTCTTGCAAATTTTACCAAAGTAAATTGAATTTTTATTAAGTGATTTAAAACTACTTGACTGTATTTAGCATAACATAATTTCCAAATTTCATAGAATCAGCATTCTTGACATTATACCATTTGCTAATTACCAAATAAAAAGTATTAACGCATTTAACAAAAAAGCCCACTACAAAATCCAAATCCTATTTTACTTTCAATTGTTTCTCTCCCACGCAGTTTTTCAACCAAAATTTCCCAGAATCTAATGTTTTCTGTACACGACAAAAAACTGAAGCCATACGCCCGTGTTGTGAATACAAAATACCAGAAAAATCCAAAGTTTTAGTAAAAAACAGTCTCCCTAATCAGATTCCCAGCAGGTTTATACAAACTCTTCAAAAAATAAAACACCCAAGAAAAAACTCACATCAAGTGGAAAAAGTCTAAAAACCACGAAAACATCAGGAAAACATTAGAACGACCGGCACGTCATATTGTTTTGGAATTTTTAGCGGCAAAACCATCAACTTTCAACCGGCGGCTCAAATGGGGAAAAAGCAAAAGCTTTCCAAATTTTGTATTCTGTTCTCAACCTCTTCACCAGATCCAAAGTTAAAATAACGGGGCTTTATATTGCCGTTTCTGAGCAAAAAATAGACGGTTAAATGGACAGAAAGCGTTTCCATTTTTTCTCTAGTAAATGGCGAAAGTACAGCTCTAAAAAATTTTCAATAGTTTTTAGACTTCCTCTGGTCCCAATGGTATTTCTTACACTCTCTTAAAAACGTCGGGTGTCGAACTCCGACTGAGGAACCATCCGACAAACCCAACCTTTCTTTTGTTTAAACAGATTATGATAAAACAAAAGAAAATTAAATGTGGAAACACTCGACAAGTCGACCCTTTCTTTTGTTTAATAAATTTATTTTTAAAAACAAACGACAAGAATGCTAAAAAGTGGATTCCCTCGACAAAGTCTGCATTTCAGCTTATAAATGGACAAGATAAGTGATTTCTTCATTTAATGAGAGATTTTTCAGCTAAAACATGCGTACTTTATGTTGTCTTATGATTTATAATGTTTTTTATTTTGAACTTTGATGACTACTGACAAGTAACTTTTAATACGTGCAGTTTATATGAGATGCACTAGAGCACATCTAACAGAGCATGGACAAATTTGTGAATATTGATGACAGGTAAAACTGTGATCAGTATTGGTTGATAATAAGAACTTTTTACTTTTAGCTACCACATTTACAGGATTGCTGCCTAACATAGTTTGATCTTGTACTTCAAACTTTTATAATTCGAATTCAATATGAGTAAAGTTAACTGTGGATGCTAAATATCGCTTATTTTTAAATTTAAAAGTGTTATTCAGA
>JAQFYG010005016.1:0-10357 GCA_034694325.1 Entomobrya corticalis
TCTGTCAATAGCTGCAATGACGTGATAGTAACAAAATACGCGTTTGTTATCTTCTCCAAAAGTAGCATTAAATCCATAAAAGTACTTTTATGGATTTCACAATAATTCTTTTTTCCCTGTAAAATAACTCACTTTTCTAAAATCCATAATAAATGGATTTTAGAAGAAAAAAACTCAAATTTCAGGGAAAAAAATTCAACTTTTCAGGGAAAAAAATGGATGCCTAGATTTAATAAATATTGATTGCGCGTATTAAAAAGCAGTTGCGAAACCAGTTTAGATGTACTGATTTACTAAAACAATAAAAAAGGATTCATCATGAAATTGAGTTTGTTGTCAGCAGGAATTTCAACGCAATTTTTAATTTAAGTACAAAACACATCAATAATTTAAAAAATAGAATTGATGTATTGTGTTGTTTACTGTGCTGAGAATGTGAGAAGATTTTCCAACCAGGGTAATAGAAAAAATTCTAACATGCTAATATTCCATTAATAGCGTAATTATTTAACTTTATACTTTATTTTTTAATCCAGACAAAACTTAGAGACGGTATTTTAAATAGAAAGTTCAACAGATAATTTAATTGTTGGATAAAATCGGAGAAAATATTTCATTTGTACTTTCAATCACCCCTGACATTTTTTTCATTGAAATGAGAATTGCGTAACTGCTCTGATATAACATAGCAGTCACACAATCTTGTAAGCATTGTCAGCATTATCTTATTCAATACAAAATATGCAGTAGTTTTTGCAAAAAAATCGGAGTATTGTAGTAACTACAGGCTTTTAATCTCAAGTATAAATCAGAATTTTTTAAACTTACAAATTATAGCCTCTCTAAAGCATCTTACTCAATTTGAGCTTACCGTCTTAAACTTTTTACCGATAAAATTCAAATTTAGTGTTTCGTAGTTTCGACGACACTGTCAAACAATGCCTTTTTGATTTTTGGTCCATCTGTATTATTCTGTAAGTGGATAATTTTCTGTTGTGTGGACTCCCGGCAAGATATGTGTGGACTACCAAGAAGATTTGATGATAAATATATAAGATTGATGAGCACTTTTGAAAATAAATTGCTTAAAAAATTTTGTGCGTTCTTCTTTACAAAGAATTTTAATTAAATAAAGTTATTGTTTATATACTTACAAATAAAAACATGTTATGATAAAGATGATTTGAAACGGCAATTAGGCACTGCATTAATTTACAAATTATATATAAATTTTAGTTATGAATGCATGTATGTATCTTTAGTAGAAGCTAATTTGAATAATATTCAAATCAGTTTGGGCGTCTAATCTCTAAATTTTAAGTCCATTTTAAAGATTTTTAGGAAAACGGAAAACCGATGAAAATAGTAAACGTTGAAGTCTGGTTTTCTCCGGTTCTAAAGTCCCGTTTTCTACCTAAGTTCCCGTTCAATTGATTAGACAGTAATTTAAGTAGATAAGCAGTTAGGTTTGTTAAGATGGGAATCTATTTGTTTGCGTTTTATATATTTACAATGTACCGATTAATACGTTTTTAAAGTTGTGTGACTGAGCTAGCACAAAATGGCTTAAATATATTCTTCTGGCTTCATAAACATCAATTAAGTCAAACATAGCTAGGTTTTTCAATAATCTTTGTTGCGTACTATTTATTGAGATGCAAAAACTTGTTTTAATATTCCAAAAATCACGGATTATTTAAGTTTTACAGCTTACAAAATTTGCAACGTTTTATTTCTTACAAATTGGAAAGAAAACTTTATCGGACAGCAGATTTTTACTTAATATTTTTTACAATTATCACTTATGGAAATAAATTATAACCTGCCAAGTCCATTTTAAGAACTTTATGAAACTCAGTCAAATGTTTGTTATTGGTATGCATAGTATCCAATGAAGTTTCTCCAACCATTAGATCGCGACGTTTTTTGAACTGACTGATATGCGAATCTCACTGTATTATTTAATGATCAACAATTTAACATTAAAAAAATGTTATGAAAACATAATCATGAAGCAGAAAATGTTTAAATTATTATGGCAGCATGTTGTCACTATTTCAAGTCGACAAGAAATTTCCTACCTAATTACAGTATTTACACTGCATCGCTTCCCTGTGATGCTGCGTTATAACCAGAGCCGTAATTCAATTAATTAATCGAATGAATGAAGGCTGTGGCACATAAAAATTACTAATAACAAGTAAAAAATTATTTTGATTAAAGATAATCTTAATGCAATTTTTATTTTCTTCGATTGCAATCATCCAACTGTATGGTTTTAAACGATGGTTTTACAATGATAAATGTTTTGTGTACGATAAAGTTTTTTGACGTAATTAACTTTTTACAAATTTAAACTGAAATTTACGTGGAAAATTTTTCAGAACAAATAAAACATGCGCGTTTGCGTTTATAATTTAACAAGATGCATATTCAGAAATTTGAGTGGGCTAAAGAGTTGCAGGATTTTTCTGCTGTTTTTAAATTTCGGCCCCAGTTTTAAGAAATTGACCATAATTGATGACTTAGACCAGAAGGAATGCTCTGCAGTAGTGTCATCCCTTGTATATTATATAATGTATTGGTTATCGTCTACGTTTAATTAGAACAATTTAGGTTTTGGGACGCTGACTACAACATCTTGTACAAAACTTTAGTTCTCTAAAACTACTTTTTTCAAAATTTTCTTTGAATTTAACTTTTTGTAGTCTGGACGCCAATCTAAATAATTGATGCCAACTTGCGACATGAGTTATCATAGATGTAATGTAGCTGTGCTTGGTGAGGTATCAGGTGACAAGAGCAAAAAAAGGAATGAAAATGCTAACAGTAAGTATGTTTTGAGACAGCTTGAGAGCTTGCGTCACGGAAACATGAGTCATGATTTTCATTCTATCTGAATCTTAATGAATTTGAAAGAACATTCAAATAAACAAAACTCAATTAATTTAAAAAATGATTTATTTGTTGCTCTGCGTAAAAATAAACTTGCATTCTTTATATTGCGTTGTTTCCTATTTATAATAAATTGGTGTCTAATCTAACTAATCAGTTTCCAAAAACCAACAACAAAAGACAACTGACTGCCCAGTGTGGCGCTGCCAGCTAGTAAAGGGTAGGATAAACTCTGTTGGCAGCTTAGATGAACTGTTCGGGGTTTTGGAACTGCTTTTTACATTTCATGTCATCGAAACTGCGTTCCATTGAATCCGTTAGGAACCAATTTTCACCCTGCAAATGCTATAAACGGCGTTTAAATTATTTAAGAACGATGAGTGGTAAATACGTTTAAATTGCCTATTACAACAATAATGCAACGATCATAGAATTACAATTACAGCAGAAATCATACCAAATAAATCTCCCTCTTCATTACGGTAAAAATAAGAATATTTGTCTATCTACTTGATAGAATTAATTTAATAATTTATTATTATCTTTAGTTACTGTTTTGTAAGCATTGACTTTTGTTGTATCGTGTATTGGTTAACTTGAATCGACTTCAAACATAAAATCCATTTTGTTTAGTCTTGGTTTGATTCTGCTCGCAAAGAATGTTCAGTATAGTCACTAGCAGTGTCAAATAAAGTCAAACATACGGGTATAACGCAAGTTGCAGGACCTAAAAAGATGCAGGACTCTGTAAAGATGATATATTTCTAGAGAAAAGAAGAAAACGATCAATCTTACTTATATCAATGAAAATCTTTTTTATACAATATAAACGCGGGTTGACCCCATTTTGTATACGTACTCATTTTAAAGCGTAGAAAGATATCGTGATACCAAATTGGAGTTATGAATATAATAAAAAGTAAATGTAAAAAGTAGTTTGTAAAATAATGAAATACTTAAAATACTGTTAAGAAACTTAATACATGTGTGATAAAACTGGAAATTTGTAAGCATTGTTCAGCTAATAGTTTACTTAATTGCTTTTTCGTTGAAGTTTGTTGTCAAGAGACTTCATTTTAACTGTTCTTGAAATATTCTGCGTGATATTATTTTACTTTTATAAAAAACATTTGTTGTTATCACAATTGAAAAATCATCATTTGCTTATCGCCTACGAAGAATATCTTGGAAGAAATTGAAACGCCGGAAACGTAATAAACTAGTTTTATTCTACACTTCATTATTTCCGTATAAAATTATAGTATTTCATTTACGCTGGATTATTGTAATATTTCGCACAATCTGCTGCCTTTTGAAGAATACAATGTACAAATACCATGATGTGAAGCAAAATTGAAAAATAAGAAAATGATCAATAATGTAAAAAGTGAACTGAAATGGAAAATGCATTAATTGTGTATGCAGAATTTCTTGACATTTCTCACGTTAGCAAACATCAAGCAAGTCATTATTATAGAGTATATTTTTTTGTTGATTGTGTAGTCCTTCAAAACTTGGTTAAGGTGTGGTATATACTGTCACTGGCATCTCTGCGTTTATTCCTTTGGATGCATCCTTTTACATCAAATGTTTAATTAAAAAGTAGTATTTGTTGGTTTTTTGTTTTTAAATTTATGAATATAAAACTTACTCCTAAACTTTGCACTTATTAATTTCCTTTGCGGGATATTGGAGAGACATTTAGATACACGGATGAATAAATCTATCATTAAGTCTGAACAAGAGGTCTTTGGATGAGATGACGAATGCTTAAATGGCAGCAGTAAGGGTTATTGATTAACAAATTTTGTTTTCACTGGCGTTAAAACATCTTTACTTGTTTCACGTTGACTAAATTTATTTATAGCGTGTTATGCCATTCAAACCTTATACTTTAGGTTCGTTACACTGTGATTGAGAGAAAAAACAATCATGAAGACGATAAAACGAATCTAATAAATAAAAGGCTAATTAATAAATATTTACTATTTTAAATCATGTTTATTCATTTGGAAATATAGTTACTAAAACGTGTAGATGAATGGGACATGGTGCAAAATATGTTTATCTCCATTTTTCTATTGGTACAAGCTTTATTTAGCATGAGAAAAATATGAAGACGTCCGAGTCAGTTTAAAATCTCGCGTATTCTTTCTTATTGCATAGTATACAATGGTATGCACATAAATCAAAATTGATGATCTGATGAATGTCTGAAGTCAATATTTGCTTGAATTGAAGTTTTCATATGTTCTGCGGTGACCTTCTGTAGTAAAATGATATTGCAATAATCCTCTTGTTCATTTTTTTATATATTTTACCATTGGCTTTGGTGTTTTGACGATCATTCTACGTCACTTCATAATATTGCCAGTAAATAAGAATTTATTGTCGTCAAGAACAAACAAAAAAAAGTAATTATTTCTGAAAAAAATTATTTCTTTTAAAAAAGGGATGATGACTCAATCAGGAGCCCAAACAGGAATCATGGATTTCACATGGAAATAGTTATGTGGAATGAAATATTTCAGGAAATGGCCGAGACTATTATAAAATATAAGAAATTATAAAAAAGACTTTCTTTATCAAATGTAAACTTATACAAATATGACTGATAAGGATTTTTCCAATTTTATGCATAATCGATCATCAGCAGCAAATCTTAGTTACAATCAAAGTTAAAAACTTCATCATCAAAATTTCGCTTCGTTACGTTAAAATTGAGCTCATTTAATATGGCAACTATTTATTGAGCATCTTAGGCTTATTAATGTGAACTTCGTACCATTTAATTTGCACTTAATTCAAAAATTCAATGTCTTGTTGCATAAAATTTGAATGATATATGATTTTATGGAACATTAAAAAATTTTTAAGTTTTTAAATGCTAATTTAGGCTTCAGAATTAACACTTAAAATTTTTGAATTAAGTGCAAATTAAATGATACGGGGTTCACAATAATTAACCTAAGATGCTGAAAAACATTTTCCCTAAAAATATTTGGTAAAATAATTTTTAAATATGGTACAAGAAACAAATTTTTCTTATCAATGTATTTGTAATAAACGCCTTTAATTATACAATGCACAGTATAAAGCTCCAATATGTGACAGCATTCTTAACTACTTGAGAATAAAAAATCTAAGTTCTTATGGCCAGACTTCCTAAAACGTCTTCCGGTTTAAATTTTATGCAATTGCAATCATCCTTATTTCCTATGACATTCGTAGTAGTCGTACTAGGTTTTTTATAACTGCGCGTTTCGTACAAATGACTTGTGTCAATGTACACTTTTAGTCGCAGCTTGCTCATTATTTCCAACAAAAACAGTACAAAACTAAAGAAGTTACATGTCAAATGAGCTACAACAATAGGCAAAAATTTAGACAAGTCAATTTGGTCAAGTTGCACTATCAGTTTGCCCTGCTTGTCAATACTATTTCGTAAGTTCCAACCATATAATGCGGCGAGATTTGACCAGTAGTTCCAACGGTCTCCTAAACCGCTCTCAATAATTCTCCTAACAGTTCTCAGCAGCCAATATCTATTCATTGTATAAGCAAGAAAAAAAGGAGTTTCCTTTGTAATCACTTCCGGTATTGTAAAGCAATCCGCAACAAAGTTATCATTTGTTTGATTAACCAAGTCTTTGCTAAACAATAACTTTAGAAGCAAACTATACTTTGTGTTACCAATAAACAAAATTTTTCCTTCGTCGTATGCGTTTGCATAAGATTCAGGAATGGAACTGATGTTTTCTAAAATGTAATAAAAATGTTTGGGTTTCAGAAAATTAGAAATATTTTTAAATTTAAAATCCCATTTGAAACGTAGTTCTATTCCTTCATCATATGACTGACGAAACATTATTTTATAATCGGCTCTTAGAGCACTTTCCAAAGTAGTAAACGGTACTGACATGTATGGCACAGCCAAAATACTTGTTATTTCATTTCCATACAAAATGGAAACAAACAGGCCCAGTATACTGACTAATGAAAACAATATGATTATTTTTGAATTTTTGGAAAAGAAAAACAGTCCAATGGCTGAACCAAATAAATAAAATGTCATATCATAAAATGATATTCCTGTTATTCGTAATAAAATAAGCAAAGTAATTAAGAACATTGAAAGTAAGAGTATCCACGTTTCGAATGAAAACGGTGCTAGCCAGACAGATGAGTTCATTTCAAGTGATTGGCTCGACTTTTGGATTTTTCTGCAAGAACTTGCAAAAGATTCGATTGTGTCTGTATACTGCAATCCCAATATAAGGTACTCATTTATATTGTTGTCTACGTCATCTCCTATGTAGGGCACATATGCAAATGGTTGCAGAAACTGATTGTCAGTAGGTGAGCCAAACTCTAATTCAAAATAGAGATTGAAAGTGACGTTATGAATTTCTCGGATTACTTTGAGTGACATAAAATTAAAGTCACCGTCGCATTTCTGTGGGTCCTTAAATTGATGCTGCTCGACACAGAATTCATTCTCATTTGGTCTATAACGTTGAACTTTTTTATAAAGGGACCGAGGATCGCCAAAATACTCAACGTCAATATTTGCCCTTTTTCCAGAAAAGAGGAATTCTCTGTGAAGTAAATCAGGTTGATTCAGAATGTTGTACAGCAGCGCTTTGCTTACTAGACCAGATTGATTGCAGTAGTCGTTGCAAATAACTGTGTACCGGAGTTCGATTTCTTCATGATTTGGATCGTTTTCTAGTTTTAAAATTATTTTAAGTGCGGGCAATAAACGCTCCGATTTCAGAAAATACCACAGATACAGTTTTTCAAAATCTTCCTCATAGATTTCAATTTGCGAAAGAATCACCATCACATTTCGAACTCTATACAGATGCTGCTTAAAAATACTTATGACATTTACTTGGTATTCGGTAAGTGTAGCAAGTATTATGCAAAAAGGTTGAATATGTTTGAATGGATGTTCGTTTCCGATATTATTTTGGTATTGTTCTCCAAACGTCATAAACAACAGATTTTGAATTCGTATATCATGCAAATGTAAAACAGAATAAAAAGACAATTCAAATTTTCCAAAGTTTTCTGAAATACTTAATTCTTCTTCGAAGAGGCTCTGAAACCTGTTTGGGTTGCCCGAGGGAAATTTCAGTGCTGAGCGTGAATATTTGGAATGACAACAATTTGAAATTTCAATGCATTGTAAAATTATTGGCAAAAGTTTCCACATTAAAGTTGTCATGGTTAAGACACTTAGTTTTGTTTTAGCAGTAAATGCTTGGGTAAAAAATTATAAATTTGTTTGATATGTTTTATTATTACCACTCTACGGCATGAAATATATGGTCAACGTTAAGCTATGTTTTCCAACGGAGAGTATAGAAATGAGTTTCATGAAGAGATAAGCAAAACTCCGCGGGAATGACGAACAAAATTACACGATTAAATTATAGACAATGGCCACACTACGCATTAATAATTATTCCTTTATAATTATGTCCACTGAAGTAATGTCAACCGTAATTTCAAACACACAATGTGTCAATAATGTTAGTTGTAAGTAATGTGTTTTCAGAAAAATCCATAACGCCGTTCCTGTTTACGTCGTGTTTTTAATATTTTTGTCATAACACTAAAGACCCATTTAGCTTGTGTGCATGGCTTTAGTTCGTTCACATCTCAGTTAGTTTTGGACAAAGTTCAAAAACAATATATAAATAATCCACCATTAAACATATTCTTAGAGAATCCATCGCAGCTTGTTGTTTTATAGTACATTTAGAGGTTTGCCATTTATACTGCACGTGTAATAACTACCTATACGGATATTTAAAAATAAGAATGTTTTAGTAGCATATAAGCATAAGTTGATGGACACTTTGGGATTCTGTATGTTGCTTCGTGTCATGATATTGCTTTTGACGCAGTGCAAACAAAAAAATTTATTGATATTCTATCGCTACTTTTGCTGAAAAGCCAATAAAGCCACTGTTTACTTTTTTGAAAATATATTTATAGTTTTGTCATTCATGCGGAAAGTTTATTGATGAAATTTATAGATACGTGTAAAACAAAACAGGTAAGGGGCGCATGGAGGATATATTACGTAGGACGTAATAATGATGCTATCGTTTCGTTGTTTTTAAGTGATATTATACTTTTCTTGGATTGATGTCAGATTTTTTGTATTAGAATTGCCAGTTAAATGTTTTAGTTGATGCGTTTCTAGCTAAAAAGATTTTGTTCTTTCTTATCGGAATCATGTTTATTACAGTTTTGTAAACAATTTTATCTTTGTTTATGTCCATGATACTGGCGTAAAACTCACAAATGTACGATTTCAGAGCCGATTGATATATTTTCTATTAATTTTACATGTACTCCAATTGTATAAATTAGAGTGTCATCGTACACAAACTATAAAATATAGCATTTCAAAGTTTGAAGTATTCAATATTATATATTGTCATTGTATCTTAGAATCTCTGAAACATATACGTAAAATGCAACTAATATCGAGTTTAACTTTAAAATATGTAAGGAAGTAAAATCGCCAATCTTATAGTAGAACAAAACAATGACTACAATATGGTCTTAAGTATGTTCTAGGCGAATGTGAAATGAGCTACTATTCGTAAGCGCAATGTAATTCCTTAATTCAAATATGTAATGCTTTACTTTTTAATCCTCATCGCCTTAACTGCCAGCTTAAACTTCTTGTCTTTAATTTTATTTACTTTAATGTTTTTTTTAATCTAAATTTTATTTAATCTTGTATCAACTTCAATTATGCCAACTATGTAGCATAACTGTGCAAGATACATAATTTGTGTTTTACTTTTGAGTAATTGTAAAATGATTTGGTTTTGGAATTATAAATTTTTTGATGGTGGATTTGGTAACTATGATGAATTTAAAATATGTTCTTAATCCTCGCGATTCTACATTGCTACACTCTTCGCGATTCTACATTGCTACCCTAGTTATAAGTAAAAACACAAAAAGGGTTTATTATCAATCGACTCCCTTAAATATCATGATAGCATGCGTTTTGTAAAATACCCAAGACATTGGCTTAAAAATCGTCAAAATATTAATAAATTAAACAAAACAAATTTTGTGTTTTATACGGCATTAAATTGGAATGTGCATCTCCCTAGAAAAAACAATAAATTTTATCAAGTGTTTGTATTTCTGTAATGTCTGGCTTTCTGTTTTGAAATAATAACAGTTGCATTATGAGTAAAGTATTGAATATAGTCACGAGATCTTATCGCTTAGTTGTTAACAAAGCGGCCGCAATGAGATAACTATTGTTGGTTTTCTTAGTTAACGCAAAACTTCAACTGCTGATTTGAAATTATTTATGTTGTTAAATTAATATTAAAATTTCTGTTTTTAAATATTATAGTTTATTTGGAAAGATATCTCCAAGGATTGAGCTGGATTAAAATTTAATGCTGGTTCCACGTCG